>JAHUYU010002783.1:0-14603 GCA_030439765.1 Tripidium arundinaceum | reverse complement strand
ACTAACCAGGTTGTCAAAATCTCCTTCCTTTGGTGCTTTTTCATCAGTGATTGGAACACGTTCGTAGTCAACTAGGTACCCTTGATGTTGCAACTCCTCATAGACCTACAGCAGAATCATTTTTTTTCCTGAATAGGACTACATATGATAAAAGAATGATACCATAATAAATATGTCATTACCTCAAGTGGAGTCTTAACGGTATCATACACAACTGATTCCCACTGATCCACCATCTGACCACTTGGCAGCTCATCAGTGACTAGTATCTTATTCCCATACCTGCCATCAAATATTCCAGTACGATATACCTCTTAATAGTAATAAGGGAATTAAATACTTTGCATTGGAAGTTTGCAATTAATATACCTTGAAGCTTCCTGAAGAATATCTTCCTTAAGGCGAAACTCCATTTGTTCCACTCTCTCCCGGTTAATTCCCTATATTAGCAGAGATTCAGGATCACTAGTAGTTAAGAAAAAAATTAAAGAAAATGAGCAGTGAACTATGATAACTTCATGTATCCTACTTTGCAATTTTTTGTTTGACCCATGTTTCACTTTCCTAGGCTGAAAAACATACCTAGAATAGTCAATATGTTTTCAAGTTCAGACTTAATAACAAGAACATGGCATTATTTTGCAAAAGAAAATGAACTTATCTGAATACACACATACCATAGATATAAGTTAAGCATTTGACAAAGCATCAGTTATAAGAGAACTCATAGGAAATCAATCAACGTGGCAAGTTGCTGATATATCATGATTCCTCTAAAACATAGCAATATATTTGATTTGGTCTGAGTATTAGCATCATAATTTCCATGGTGGAAGTTTGATAGGACCAATACTTTGTGGTTTATGAGCTTTGTGTATTTCTAAAAAAATCAGTAACAGCAATGTAAGAGAAATAACTATGGAATATTTGATGGCAGGTATGGGAATAAGATACTAGTCACTGATGAGCTGCCAAGTGGTCAGATGGTGGATCAGTGGGAATCAGTTGTGTATGATACCGTTAAGACTCCACTTGAGGTAATGACATATTTATTATGGTATCATTCTTTTATCATATGTAGTCCTATTCAGGAAAAAAAATGATTCTGCTGTAGGTCTATGAGGAGTTGCAACATCAAGGGTACCTAGTTGACTACGAACGTGTTCCAATCACTGATGAAAAAGCACCAAAGGAAGGAGATTTTGACAACCTGGTTAGTTTTACATTTTGCTGCTGAACTTGCCCACCGCTCCTAATATCTTCTTACTCCTTTTCTGGAAAAATTAGACCTTCAGAGGTCCATGTTGCCTGGATGCTTTGAGATATGTGTGTAAGTCATGCTATTTCTATGTATTTAGCTATCCTTATAAGTTGAAAATGGTCTGGACTGTTTTTCCACCATATGGAATACATTTTGCAGGTTGAAAATATCTGCAGCATTATGGAAGCCATATTATCACTTACCTAGTTTGTTAGATTGACGAAGTCCTATTTTTTTTAGATGAGTCCTTGTCTATATCTTAGTTAACTTCGTGTTTCCTAAATTATTTAGACGGCTCCTATGTAAAGGTAGCCTTAGTCATGTTTATGAATCAACCAAGAAATAATCTAGTAAATGGCTTTCCCAAACAACTTGGCTATGATAAGGGCCTCTTCTCGATGTGAGAAGACTATAGATTAGAGGTCGATAAATCCTTATCTCATGTTAATCTGTTGCCATTTTATGCAGACACTCAGATATTGCAATTTATGAAATGTTCACAAATTTGATTTTGCATCAAAGCTGTCCTGTTGTAGCGGGTTATTACATAAAATTTCATTGCATTTAACAGGTACGTCGAATCTCTCAAGTTGATATAGAAACAGAAATTGTGTTTAACTGCCAAATGGGGAGGGGACGGACAACTACTGGTATGGTTATAGCTACATTGGTTTACCTAAATCGAATAGGAGCTTCAGGTGAGAACATAATTTACTCTGGTTCCTGCTTGTGTTATCTGTGTAGATCTGATTGAGAAACAGTAGCATGACCACAGACAGTCGTGTTGGGAATTGTCATGTGGTCTTTTTGTATTACAAACTGATGGCAACTGATTCTACGTAAAGCACATTGTATCTTAATATATGCTTGCTGCATTTTGTGCTCATAATCACGCCTGTGCTTGGACTTTTGAGATGTTTGAGCTTTTCTGTGTGCTGCAGGTATCCCAAGGACAGGCTCGATTGGGAAAGTCTTCTATGCTGGAAATGATGTAGATGATTATATGCCTAGCTCAGAAGAAGCAATACTCAGAGGAGAATATGCTGTCATTAGGAGCTTAGTCCGAGTTCTTGAAGTAATAACCTTAATCTGTTATTTCTTTATTTTATTTTATTTTATTTCCCTTTTTTCTCTTAATTTCTGAGCATGGCCACTTTGTTTTTTCGATTTTTTTTGCAGGGTGGTGTTGAAGGCAAAAGGCAAGTTGACAAAGTTATTGACAAATGCGACTCCATGCAGGTAGATCATTTTATGCTCTGAATGCTAACAATTTAATTGGAGAAATACTAGCAGTTTATTTCCTGCTTATGTTTGCCTTTCATTGTGAACAGAACCTAAGAGAAGCTATTGCTACTTACCGCAATAACATTCTTCGGCAACCTGATGAGATGAAACGGGAGGCATCACTTTCCTTCTTTGTGGAGTACTTGGAACGTTATTACTTCCTTATATGCTTTGCTGTCTATGTGCATTCAGTGAGCTCTGCTCACCAAACAACATTATCAGTAGAAGTTAGTTTTTCTGATTGGATGAAAGCGAGGCCTGAACTGTACAGCATTCTTCGAAGGTGAGATATGGCAACTTGACTGTACAAATGTCAGCAGTATATACAGCTTGTAAGAGTGTATGCAGCCCAAATAATGTTTCCTTCCTGAGATTAGTTCTTGAAAATCAACACCCTTTCCTGTTTTGCGGTGCTTAGGTGGAATGCTCATAGTTTATTCTGCTCTCACCTTGCCCATTTATCCTCCTAGACTTTGCCGTGTTTCAGCCAAGACATTTTGTCTTGAAGGTTCTCTAGCCTCCACCAGATGACACATTGATCTTTGCGCCAGATTTTATTCTTGATGGCAGTGAGAACTGTTGGAAGACATAAGCCATTGTGTAAAAAGTTACATATTTCAAACATGAGTGTCATGATGATCATTAAAACAAACAGCGCCGTGGATTTTGGTCTTTAGTTCATGGCCTAAATCTGTAGAATTACCGTTTGTCAAAAATCTTAATCTGTATCTGTGGCTTCAAACGCAATAATTCTTTTGCTTGTGGCCTGCTTCAGAAAGTTGGTACACTTATCAGATTTAAGCAGGTAATTCTTAAATGAACTAAACATGTTAAACCATTATTCAGTGCACTGGATTTTGGAAAATGAATGTGCGAAAGTCTGGGTCAATCTTGTGTAGTAAGGGCATTCCAGAAACTCTTCAATGACTGTAAATATATTAGTTCTTTTTTTCGATATATATGTTTGCCATTTCAAATAGCATTACTTTCTAAGCCACAAGATATGCTAAGTGCTAAATTGCGGAAGAGCTACTTTGCATCTTAAGGACCAACATTTTCAGAGGTACTATTTAAAATGTAGATAATGCTCATCTGCACATGAGAGCTTACAAATAATAATTTTAATGATATCACTATTCACTTCCATCTGTTTACCTTATCTCTTTCCACAATTTTTGACATTATAGCATCTACATCAGTTTCTTTTCCATTTGATCTTTTCTGTAAATATGCTTAGCTTGGTTGTTTTTGGATTAGACTTAGCCTGCATACACTAAAGATAATGCCTCTGAAACCTTGATGTATTGTCATAACATCAGCATATTTAGCTACAAATGGAAGTGGTACTTTACAATTTCAAGGGCGGGACCACTGTTTTAACCGGTGCAGTATGATGGGCAAGATGTGACAGGAGTGTTACCTGGACACTTGAGTCATATAATTGTTGCAGAGTTGTTCTATGCATCTGTGTTGGACTCCTAGTGGTGTTTGGCGTGTCCAAAATTTTGTTTGCCGAATTGGACCCCTGTACCCAAGTTGGACCTCAACACCTGCACTGCTTATGGCAGTTTGCATGGTGTATTTGTGCAGGGTCTGCAACTGCTTGATATAGCCGCAATAGGACACTTTAGGTACAAAAGCATAAGTGTCTATAGGATCGCTCTGAACACATTGCAACTTTCCACTTTTGTTTCACACAATTGCTTGCTTAATGTGCTCATATATTGCTCTCTAGATATTTTCCAGTATACAAAGTCCATTTATTCCATTGCTTGCTGATTAAAACATGGGCACCGGCAAAGATGTATTACCATCAATTTTATTTTCCATTTCTAACATCTTGCTACATGATCGTTTGACGTAACAAGGAAGCCTTCAAGAATGTCATATTGAAAAGGAAAACTATATCTAATGCTATCACCTATTTTATTCTCTGCTTCCGGCCTCATGTTCCATGATCATTCCACATAACAGGGAAGCTCATTTCTTGACATTTAAATTTGTTCAGGCTATTGAGAAGAGATCCAATGGGTGCTCTTGGTTATTCAAGTTCAAAACCCCCTCTTACCAAAATCGTTGAGTCTGCTAATGGGCGTCCACAAGATATGGATGTTGTTGCTGCCATGAGGAATGGCGAAGTTCTTGGGCGTTTAACTGTTTTAAAAAGCGACCACTGCCCAGGCAGCCACAGCATTAATTTACCTGAGAGGGTGGAGGGTGCACCAAATTTTCGGGAAATACCTGGGTTTCCAGTCTACGGTGTCGCAAATCCTACGGTTGATGGTATTCGAGCCGTTATCCAGTGCATCAGTACAAGCAAGGGAGGGCGACCTGTACTGTGGCATAATATGAGAGAAGAACCAGTTATCTACATAAATGGAAAACCATTTGTGCTACGTGAAGTGGAAAGACCTTGCAAGAATATGCTGGAGTACACGGTAAGTACCATCTTCAGTTTCCTCAATGGATTTTTTGACAAATAATATGTTGCTTGTACTACATCCAGCCAACTATAGTTAGCGTTTAGTATAAAGAAAGAACAAAAATAGTTTTAGTTTGTTTGTTTTCTCCTAAACATTAACTACTGTTGACTGGTGGGAGTAACTTTTTTTGGGCTAATAAGATCATTTTTTTTTTCAAAAGTTTATATTGCATGGGTATTTCTTTGTATTTCTCTTGTTATGACAGCATGCCCCGATTTGAAAGTCATTATAAATTTATGTGATACACACCTAAGCTCTTTATCCTCATTCTGCAAAGGTGTTCATATAACTACTGGTCTTAAAACTTTCCAAAGGACTTCTGCATATCCTGGTCCTATGAAAAGAATTTTACCTATTTATTCATATTGTTAGTTTTGTGTATTATTAATAATTACATCTAAACATGCTTAAGAGAACTATTTCTTAATATGATATGTCATATGCTCTGAGAAATGGTTTAGTGCTCTAACTGATACACGTTATCAGGGGATTGATCGTGCTAGGGTGGAATGCATGGAGGCTCGGCTGAAGGAGGACATTTTACGCGAGGCGGAACGATATGGTGGAGCGATAATGGTTATTCATGAAACTGACGATGGAGAGATCTTCGACACATGGGAAAATGTAGATAATGAAGCTGTTCTGACTCCGTTGGAGGTATACAAAAACTTCGAGAGTGAAGGCCTTCCGATCAAATATGCACGAGTGCCCATTACTGATGGTAAAGCTCCCAAAAGTTCAGACTTTGACACGATAGCCTTCAATGTTACTTCTGCTAGCAAGAGCACTGCTTTCGTATTCAATTGCCAGGTACTGCATATCTTTACTGGATTGACTCTTGAGTTACGTGAGTTTTCAAAAACTTAAAAGTTGATTTTGTGGTGATTATAGATGGGCAGGGGCAGAACAACTACAGGAACTGTGATTGCTTGCTTGCTGAAACTCCGAATCGATCATGGCAGGCCTATTAGAATCCCAGTTTGTCAATATGGCCATGAAGATGATGCTATTTACTCAACTGGAGGAGATACATCAGAGCACAACGGTCACTTGAATTCAGAATCATGGAAACCTCGCACTTTGGCAAAGCTAAATTCTGGATTTGGAATTAATGACATCCTTCTGCTGCGAAAAATTACAAGATTATTTGATAATGGAATTGAGTGTAGGCAAACTTTGGATACTGTTATTGATAGATGTTCAGCTTTGCAGAATATTCGGCAAGCTGTTTTGAAGTACACAAGAGTAATTAATCAACAACATGTTGAGCCTAGAGTTAGGAGGGTTGCATTAAATCGTGGCGCTGAATATTTGGAGAGATACCTCAAATTAATTGCATTTTCAGCATACCTTGGTAGCGAAGCATTTGATGGTTTCTGTGGACAAGGAGAAACAAAGATCTCATTTAAAGGATGGCTGCAACAGCGGCCCGAGATCCAAACCATGAAATGGAGCATAAGACTGCGACCTGGCCGTTTTTTCACTGTGCCGGTAAATACACTCCTTGATTCTCATAAAAACTTAATTTTTGCTTCTTTGATGGAACTAAAACATATTTTCTATTTTCAGCATGAGCAGAAAGCAACATATCCACCTCCACAAGGTGATGTAACAATGGAAACCATTGTCAAAGCTCGTAGTGGTTCTGTTCTGGGAAAGGGATCAATACTCAAAATGTACTTCTTTCCTGGACAGAAGAGGTCAAGCAGTGTGTAAGTCATGCTATTTCTATGTATTTAGCTATCCTTATAAGTTGAAAATGGTCTGGACTGTTTTTCCACCATATGGAATACATTTTGCAGGTTGAAAATATCTGCAGCATTATGGAAGCCATATTATCACTTACCTAGTTTGTTAGATTGACGAAGTCCTATTTTTTTTAGATGAGTCCTTGTCTATATCTTAGTTAACTTCGTGTTTCCTAAATTATTTAGACGGCTCCTATGTAAAGGTAGCCTTAGTCATGTTTATGAATCAACCAAGAAATAATCTAGTAAATGGCTTTCCCAAACAACTTGGCTATGATAAGGGCCTCTTCTCGATGTGAGAAGACTATAGATTAGAGGTCGATAAATCCTTATCTCATGTTAATCTGTTGCCATAACAAAAGCTAAAAAGATTGAAGAAACAATATATTTTGAGGAGAAATGGAGAATAGCACTCCTTTATTTGTAATAAAATACTACAAATGGTGAACTGGTTTGAAATATTTGTCCATCTGAAATTTCATGCCAAAGATATCAGCTAATCTAACTCTAAATCTAATGGGAAAGGAAGTTTAATAAATAACAAAAAAACTCAGTTGGTACAACTGACTAGGATAGGAATAACTACACAATATCATAAACATCCAATGATCAAAGATCGAATGCAACAACTTTTAGGTAACACAGCAGTACCTTAAAAACATGAGGTGCACCCCGGAAATTCACACTGCTTGACCTCTTCTGTCCAGGAAAGAAGTACATTTTGAGTATTGATCCCTTTCCCAGAACAGAACCACTACGAGCTTTGACAATGGTTTCCATTGTTACATCACCTTGTGGAGGTGGATATGTTGCTTTCTGCTCATGCTGAAAATAGAAAATATGTTTTAGTTCCATCAAAGAAGCAAAAATTAAGTTTTTATGAGAATCAAGGAGTGTATTTACCGGCACAGTGAAAAAACGGCCAGGTCGCAGTCTTATGCTCCATTTCATGGTTTGGATCTCGGGCCGCTGTTGCAGCCATCCTTTAAATGAGATCTTTGTTTCTCCTTGTCCACAGAAACCATCAAATGCTTCGCTACCAAGGTATGCTGAAAATGCAATTAATTTGAGGTATCTCTCCAAATATTCAGCGCCACGATTTAATGCAACCCTCCTAACTCTAGGCTCAACATGTTGTTGATTAATTACTCTTGTGTACTTCAAAACAGCTTGCCGAATATTCTGCAAAGCTGAACATCTATCAATAACAGTATCCAAAGTTTGCCTACACTCAATTCCATTATCAAATAATCTTGTAATTTTTCGCAGCAGAAGGATGTCATTAATTCCAAATCCAGAATTTAGCTTTGCCAAAGTGCGAGGTTTCCATGATTCTGAATTCAAGTGACCGTTGTGCTCTGATGTATCTCCTCCAGTTGAGTAAATAGCATCATCTTCATGGCCATATTGACAAACTGGGATTCTAATAGGCCTGCCATGATCGATTCGGAGTTTCAGCAAGCAAGCAATCACAGTTCCTGTAGTTGTTCTGCCCCTGCCCATCTATAATCACCACAAAATCAACTTTTAAGTTTTTGAAAACTCACGTAACTCAAGAGTCAATCCAGTAAAGATATGCAGTACCTGGCAATTGAATACGAAAGCAGTGCTCTTGCTAGCAGAAGTAACATTGAAGGCTATCGTGTCAAAGTCTGAACTTTTGGGAGCTTTACCATCAGTAATGGGCACTCGTGCATATTTGATCGGAAGGCCTTCACTCTCGAAGTTTTTGTATACCTCCAACGGAGTCAGAACAGCTTCATTATCTACATTTTCCCATGTGTCGAAGATCTCTCCATCGTCAGTTTCATGAATAACCATTATCGCTCCACCATATCGTTCCGCCTCGCGTAAAATGTCCTCCTTCAGCCGAGCCTCCATGCATTCCACCCTAGCACGATCAATCCCCTGATAACGTGTATCAGTTAGAGCACTAAACCATTTCTCAGAGCATATGACATATCATATTAAGAAATAGTTCTCTTAAGCATGTTTAGATGTAATTATTAATAATACACAAAACTAACAATATGAATAAATAGGTAAAATTCTTTTCATAGGACCAGGATATGCAGAAGTCCTTTGGAAAGTTTTAAGACCAGTAGTTATATGAACACCTTTGCAGAATGAGGATAAAGAGCTTAGGTGTGTATCACATAAATTTATAATGACTTTCAAATCGGGGCATGCTGTCATAACAAGAGAAATACAAAGAAATACCCATGCAATATAAACTTTTGAAAAAAAAAATGATCTTATTAGCCCAAAAAAAGTTACTCCCACCAGTCAACAGTAGTTAATGTTTAGGAGAAAACAAACAAACTAAAACTATTTTTGTTCTTTCTTTATACTAAACGCTAACTATAGTTGGCTGGATGTAGTACAAGCAACATATTATTTGTCAAAAAATCCATTGAGGAAACTGAAGATGGTACTTACCGTGTACTCCAGCATATTCTTGCAAGGTCTTTCCACTTCACGTAGCACAAATGGTTTTCCATTTATGTAGATAACTGGTTCTTCTCTCATATTATGCCACAGTACAGGTCGCCCTCCCTTGCTTGTACTGATGCACTGGATAACGGCTCGAATACCATCAACCGTAGGATTTGCGACACCGTAGACTGGAAACCCAGGTATTTCCCGAAAATTTGGTGCACCCTCCACCCTCTCAGGTAAATTAATGCTGTGGCTGCCTGGGCAGTGGTCGCTTTTTAAAACAGTTAAACGCCCAAGAACTTCGCCATTCCTCATGGCAGCAACAACATCCATATCTTGTGGACGCCCATTAGCAGACTCAACGATTTTGGTAAGAGGGGGTTTTGAACTTGAATAACCAAGAGCACCCATTGGATCTCTTCTCAATAGCCTGAACAAATTTAAATGTCAAGAAATGAGCTTCCCTGTTATGTGGAATGATCATGGAACATGAGGCCGGAAGCAGAGAATAAAATAGGTGATAGCATTAGATATAGTTTTCCTTTTCAATATGACATTCTTGAAGGCTTCCTTGTTACGTCAAACGATCATGTAGCAAGATGTTAGAAATGGAAAATAAAATTGATGGTAATACATCTTTGCCGGTGCCCATGTTTTAATCAGCAAGCAATGGAATAAATGGACTTTGTATACTGGAAAATATCTAGAGAGCAATATATGAGCACATTAAGCAAGCAATTGTGTGAAACAAAAGTGGAAAGTTGCAATGTGTTCAGAGCGATCCTATAGACACTTATGCTTTTGTACCTAAAGTGTCCTATTGCGGCTATATCAAGCAGTTGCAGACCCTGCACAAATACACCATGCAAACTGCCATAAGCAGTGCAGGTGTTGAGGTCCAACTTGGGTACAGGGGTCCAATTCGGCAAACAAAATTTTGGACACGCCAAACACCACTAGGAGTCCAACACAGATGCATAGAACAACTCTGCAACAATTATATGACTCAAGTGTCCAGGTAACACTCCTGTCACATCTTGCCCATCATACTGCACCGGTTAAAACAGTGGTCCCGCCCTTGAAATTGTAAAGTACCACTTCCATTTGTAGCTAAATATGCTGATGTTATGACAATACATCAAGGTTTCAGAGGCATTATCTTTAGTGTATGCAGGCTAAGTCTAATCCAAAAACAACCAAGCTAAGCATATTTACAGAAAAGATCAAATGGAAAAGAAACTGATGTAGATGCTATAATGTCAAAAATTGTGGAAAGAGATAAGGTAAACAGATGGAAGTGAATAGTGATATCATTAAAATTATTATTTGTAAGCTCTCATGTGCAGATGAGCATTATCTACATTTTAAATAGTACCTCTGAAAATGTTGGTCCTTAAGATGCAAAGTAGCTCTTCCGCAATTTAGCACTTAGCATATCTTGTGGCTTAGAAAGTAATGCTATTTGAAATGGCAAACATATATATCGAAAAAAAGAACTAATATATTTACAGTCATTGAAGAGTTTCTGGAATGCCCTTACTACACAAGATTGACCCAGACTTTCGCACATTCATTTTCCAAAATCCAGTGCACTGAATAATGGTTTAACATGTTTAGTTCATTTAAGAATTACCTGCTTAAATCTGATAAGTGTACCAACTTTCTGAAGCAGGCCACAAGCAAAAGAATTATTGCGTTTGAAGCCACAGATACAGATTAAGATTTTTGACAAACGGTAATTCTACAGATTTAGGCCATGAACTAAAGACCAAAATCCACGGCGCTGTTTGTTTTAATGATCATCATGACACTCATGTTTGAAATATGTAACTTTTTACACAATGGCTTATGTCTTCCAACAGTTCTCACTGCCATCAAGAATAAAATCTGGCGCAAAGATCAATGTGTCATCTGGTGGAGGCTAGAGAACCTTCAAGACAAAATGTCTTGGCTGAAACACGGCAAAGTCTAGGAGGATAAATGGGCAAGGTGAGAGCAGAATAAACTATGAGCATTCCACCTAAGCACCGCAAAACAGGAAAGGGTGTTGATTTTCAAGAACTAATCTCAGGAAGGAAACATTATTTGGGCTGCATACACTCTTACAAGCTGTATATACTGCTGACATTTGTACAGTCAAGTTGCCATATCTCACCTTCGAAGAATGCTGTACAGTTCAGGCCTCGCTTTCATCCAATCAGAAAAACTAACTTCTACTGATAATGTTGTTTGGTGAGCAGAGCTCACTGAATGCACATAGACAGCAAAGCATATAAGGAAGTAATAACGTTCCAAGTACTCCACAAAGAAGGAAAGTGATGCCTCCCGTTTCATCTCATCAGGTTGCCGAAGAATGTTATTGCGGTAAGTAGCAATAGCTTCTCTTAGGTTCTGTTCACAATGAAAGGCAAACATAAGCAGGAAATAAACTGCTAGTATTTCTCCAATTAAATTGTTAGCATTCAGAGCATAAAATGATCTACCTGCATGGAGTCGCATTTGTCAATAACTTTGTCAACTTGCCTTTTGCCTTCAACACCACCCTGCAAAAAAAATCGAAAAAACAAAGTGGCCATGCTCAGAAATTAAGAGAAAAAAGGGAAATAAAATAAAATAAAATAAAGAAATAACAGATTAAGGTTATTACTTCAAGAACTCGGACTAAGCTCCTAATGACAGCATATTCTCCTCTGAGTATTGCTTCTTCTGAGCTAGGCATATAATCATCTACATCATTTCCAGCATAGAAGACTTTCCCAATCGAGCCTGTCCTTGGGATACCTGCAGCACACAGAAAAGCTCAAACATCTCAAAAGTCCAAGCACAGGCGTGATTATGAGCACAAAATGCAGCAAGCATATATTAAGATACAATGTGCTTTACGTAGAATCAGTTGCCATCAGTTTGTAATACAAAAAGACCACATGACAATTCCCAACACGACTGTCTGTGGTCATGCTACTGTTTCTCAATCAGATCTACACAGATAACACAAGCAGGAACCAGAGTAAATTATGTTCTCACCTGAAGCTCCTATTCGATTTAGGTAAACCAATGTAGCTATAACCATACCAGTAGTTGTCCGTCCCCTCCCCATTTGGCAGTTAAACACAATTTCTGTTTCTATATCAACTTGAGAGATTCGACGTACCTGTTAAATGCAATGAAATTTTATGTAATAACCCGCTACAACAGGACAGCTTTGATGCAAAATCAAATTTGTGAACATTTCATAAATTGCAATATCTGAGTGTCTGCATAAAATGGCAACAGATTAACATGAGATAAGGATTTATCGACCTCTAATCTATAGTCTTCTCACATCGAGAAGAGGCCCTTATCATAGCCAAGTTGTTTGGGAAAGCCATTTACTAGATTATTTCTTGGTTGATTCATAAACATGACTAAGGCTACCTTTACATAGGAGCCGTCTAAATAATTTAGGAAACACGAAGTTAACTAAGATATAGACAAGGACTCATCTAAAAAAAATAGGACTTCGTCAATCTAACAAACTAGGTAAGTGATAATATGGCTTCCATAATGCTGCAGATATTTTCAACCTGCAAAATGTATTCCATATGGTGGAAAAACAGTCCAGACCATTTTCATCTTCTTCGTCTCGAAGAAAGGAACCGGAGTCGCACGGGGGCGCATTGTCAGAGACGACGGACGCCATCGTTGTCATCCAGATCGAGAACACAGAGAGGGACACAGGTGTCAGTCAGTCAGAGGCGGCGATCGATGCCTACAGCGCACTCGGTCCAACTCCTCCTACGGCGGGGCCGGATGCCGCCTATCCCGTCGCGCCTGCCCGCTATAAGGCCTGCCTGGCCGCACCGGCCCTCTCCTTTCGCTTCGCCCCCGCCCCATCCCTTCCGCCTATTGGCCTCCGCTTCCGCTTCCATCCCTCCCCGGCCCCCGCCCGCCTCGTCCTCGCGCTCTCTCCTCCTGCTGCTCCTCCTCGCCACCGCCTCGCCGTCGCGCCTCCGCACCTGGGCCGCCGCCGCACGCGCCCGGCCCTGCCACAGAGCCAGGCGCTCCCGCGCCGAATTCAGGGGACGGAGGCCGCTGCTGTGGGTGTCGCCCGCCGCCGCCGCCGCCGCGAGGATGGACGTCGGGGAGATGGAGGACGTGCGGGCCGCCGCGGCCGCCGAGGAGGTCATCAGCAGCAGGGGCGGCTCCGTGCTGGGGAAGAAGACCATCCTCAAGAGCGACCACTTCCCGGGCTGCCAGAACAAGCGCCTCACCCCGCAAATCGACGGCGCGCCCAATTACCGCCAGGTTCGCTGCTTTGCTTTTTCTTTTTTTGTCGACCAAGGATTCTCCTCCGCTCCGTAATTGTCTCGCGTTTCCGAACACTTTACCTCATGTCACCTCTCCTCCGGATGGATGGGATGGTACCGGGGACGCCGAATCAGTAGCCACTCCTCTGTTGCGCGCCGCGGGGAAACTTCTCCAATCCCCCGGCCCGCCGGCATTCCCTGCTCTGGCTAAGAGAAACGATTCGCTTGCCTTGTCTCTACCTCGCGCATGTTTCCCTTCGGTGTTAGGCGCCGCGTCTGCGTTAACTGTTTGATTTTCAGGCGTGGCCTTTTTTTTTCCTAGTCACAATCTGTCTAAGCATCTGAACATTGCTTCTGACTCGTGGAGCATGCTTTAGTTTTCGGGTCTTCATTATCATTTTGATTATAGACTACCTTGGCTAATTTTCAATCGCCTCCATACGTATATTTTTTCTCAGTTACTTAAAACCACGCACTACTTCGCACAAAATTGTATTAGTACATGATTTGATGTAAAATTCTAGGCAAAAATGATTCCGGTTCCAACACTACCTAGTAATGTCCAGTGTTAAATTTATAGGGTGTTTGGCTTGAGGAATGAGTTAGTCTATCATCTTCTCACTCCTTTTTTTTTGTTTGGTTTGTGGAATGGAATGGGCTCATCCATCACCACGTCATTCCTCTGCCCTCACAAGCTAATAATTAGTACTAGTACGAGAAATGGAGTCATTCCACCAAATTTGAGGAATAGACTCATGATGCACCACCTCATTTAGAATGGAGTGATTCCTCAAACCAAACACCATATTAATGGTTTATTTCAATCAGACCAGGATTAGACATTCCTACATTGCATCCCTTATTGCAGTAAAACCTAACCAGTACTGTGGAGAGCAATATTCTTAGAGCTAAGAAGAAACGCAAACTTTTCCATGCAGACATATGCACAAACAAAAATTTCATGTTCAATTTGGCAAAGCACTTGCTGCCATAATGTTGGCTTGAATGCATAAACTTTAAATAAGCATGATCATCGCTTTTGCACTGCTCTAGTTACCTTTTCCATGGGGACCAATCAAATTCAATAAGCTGTCTAGCCTTG
>JAHUYU010000748.1:0-18706 GCA_030439765.1 Tripidium arundinaceum | reverse complement strand
TTAGGGCGAGGTGTGCTGGTGATCAAGTCGCTCATGCTTCCTATACAAGAGGAGGAATATGGCGAAAAACTCAGATCCCATGACGTTGAAGGAGATTAGAGTAAGCATAATAAAGGACTGCAAGCAGGCTAAATACTGAGGTGAGCGCTATACCATACTCTACGGAGTAGCTATCCTAGCATTCAATAAAGTGCATACATGCACTCTGCATCTAGTTTTCTCGGTCAGCGTGTCCTCGTGGTGATGTAAATTGGATTCGCTGGTGTATCAGTTTATTTCGTTTGAAATGGTTACTAGCTTGATAAGTACTCCGATCGTATCTAAAATAATAGATTTCTAAGCTGAAAATTTATCAAAAAAAAACTCCCTTTGTCCCTAAAAAATAGATTTCTGAGCTGAAAATTTGTCTAAAAATAAATGAACTTCTAGACCCTCATCATATTCATCGTACCCATTTATTTTATTGGAGTTTCCATCGATCAACATACCTATTTATTAATTAATTCTACACATCATGCTCTAGTAGTTGATGTAGTGGGTGCAACAACATTTAATATATTACTGGAAATATTGCTCCAGCTTCTTGGTAAGTGATGAGTGCAAAAGTTAAGAAACTTAATACAGAGTAGTAAGGTATTTTCTCTTGTTTTCTAATTTGTCATAAACTTGCTAGAAACCTATTATTTGAGAGGGACAGAGGGAGAGTAGAGTTAAGCAGAGAGTTGCATTGGTTGTATATATCCAAATGGATATAGAGGCCGGATTTTATATCCTTTATCTAGAAATAAGCAAAGAGTTGCATGAACCACGTATATTTAATGGCTCTCCTGTCATTCAAATGTCCAGAACAGAAACTCCATGTACCCTAGTGAAATGACCCCTATGAGATTCTTATGTGTCTGAAAATATATTTTCAAATACAACTAATTTAGTCCCTACTTGGATCCACCCAACTAAAATTTAGCTATCTAAACTTTAATGGTTTTTCATTTAGCTCCCTAAAGGATAACCAGCTAAATTTTAGCCGGGAATGTTTGGATCCACTAGCTCAATGATAGCTGATGAATTATCTCTCTATCCTACACCTCCCTCCCACCTCTCAGTAACCTTGACTCACTCTTTCTTCCTCATGCCTGACGCCTACACCAGCGGGCAGAGCAGCGCCCTACGACTCATGACCTAGGGCAGGCGAGCAAGTGTCGCGGCAGGAGACCTCCAGCGCGGAGGCTCGCGGCCGACAGCTGGAGCCACAGCCACTCCCCTCGGGCACAGAAGATCACGGTGTGCGGCCAGAGCAGCAGAGCCCCCGACACGACGGATCACGATGGGTGGGCGAAGCAACAGGGGCTCGACGTGGCAGATCGCGGTGGGTGGGTGGAGCAGTAGGGCCCCCGCCACGGCTGATCGCGGCGGGCAGGCAGAGCAGCTGGGCCCCACGCGCATCGGATTGCGGCAAGCGGGCGAAGCAGTAGGGGTCCACGGCGAGGCGACTTGTGTGGCGGGCAGGCGAAGCAGCAGGGAGCCCATGCCATGGCGGCTTGCGGCGGTAGGCGAAGGGGCAGGGCCCTCCTGTGCGACAATCGGGCTGAGGATTTCTCGATGAAGCTAGGGTTTAGCTAGCCTGTTTGGAACCATACCAATTACTAATTAAAGTTCAGCTAGTGGATCTAAATAGAGCCTTAGTGGGACGTCGAACCGATGATGGGGTCTATATAGGCCGCTAACAAATGAACCATCTTTTCTAAGGCCACATTTGGCATGGCTTCACTTCATTTTACTAGTGAAGCCATTTTTTTTTGACTTCAGCTCCACCAATGGCTCTTCGGATGGACCTAGAGCATTTTTGTATCCTGTTTGATAAAACAACTCCTTACAACTCCGTGTAACAAACAACTGTAATACCCTTGACTTTATCCGCTCACAGGCCCGGCCCTGGGGGGCAAGCGAGCGGGGCGGCCGCCCTGGCCCCCGAGCTGCCAGGGGCCCCACTGTATGGCTGTATGTATACATATACGAATAGTACTCTTCCACGCTCACAGCCACAGAAACCTGCATATTTGCGACGCCTGCATTCGTTGTCCGTTATGACTGCATGCATGCCCGTACTTGGAATAAAAGCAACTGTATGCATGCATGTATTTTTTGGAATAAAAGCCGGAGAGAAACGAGGCATCCTACTCCCTAGTATCAGTATGCTTTGTGCTAGTTTTTAATTACTAAATGTATTTTAAAAATACCAGCACATGTCTTCTACTTTTAGGAGTTAGAAAATGTAAAAAAAAGAGAAACGAGTGATCACGCAGACGACGCATCTGATATATTTTTTAAAAAAACAATATGAACACAGGGAAATATATAGATGAATGAGTAATTATTGCGCTACAGCAAACAAATACTCCCTCTGTTTTGGTACATCTGTCTAGATGCATAGCAAAATAGATGAACTAAAAAAGTCAAAGCGATTTATAATTTGAAACGGAGGGATAACTACTAATCCTGATAGCAAGGCCTTACGGTAGATAAGAATTTGGACATCCAGGAGGAGGATAAGCATTATGTGACAAGATAATTTTTTAAAAATGTGAAGGAGAATATGTAATGCATGCTAGATAATTATTTTTAGCCACTTCTCCTATATTTCAGGTGCTTGAATTTTAAGTTAATTTCAGGCAACGCTCTTATACTCCAATACTCTTATTTGTTATTTGTCTTTGTGTCATAACACATTAAATTTTTGTCCTTGTCTTTCTATAGAAATAATTGTAAATTGTTAATTATTTTTGTGCCAGCACAAATCATATTTTATCGGATTTGTAGTTTTGTCTAACGCTTTTTTTACTCTCGGTACCAAAATTGTGGATTGCGTCTACAAAAATTGTATTGAACGGAATCTGCAAATTTAATATAAAATATGTGCAATAACCATTGCCGAGGAAACTAAAATTCAGACACCAAATTTTAGCAAATCCAGCTTCCAAACTAAATGTTCTAAGGGGCCTCGATTTTTAGTCCTGCCCTAGGCCCCTAAAATCTCAGGGCCGGCCCTGTCCGCTCATTCCGTCTTTCTTGTTGGTTCGTGCGAGCGCTCTTGCCTAGAGCCCGGCGGCCCTCTGTGCGACCCTGGCCTCCCAATGGTCGTGCACTGATGGCCGTGCACGTCGTACGCGCCTCGTGCACGTCGTACGTGCCTCGCACCCCTAGTGACCGTCCAATGGCGGATCCAGAAATGGGTTAGGAGGGGGCTAAATTATAGAAGGCTACAAATTTTTACTAGACATACACTATTTGGAAGGCTAAAAATCTTAATCGCATGGCTATGCTTTTTTACTAGAAGGCTTTATCCAGAAATTGATTATTTGATTTGATTTTTGGGTCTTTACCAAAGAGTTGTTTCCTTACAATTAGGCCCGCGAGAGCATGTGCTTCTAGTGGATTCATACGTTCGAGAGCATGTGCTGCCAGTGGATCGGATGAAGTGCGCCCCCCGCCCCCCCCCCCCCCCCCCCCATACACAAAATGCAACCTTACAAGTGTTCTAAAAAAAATTCCAACCAAAATATGGATGGACAGCTAATCTATCTTTTTTCTTCTTCTCTCGAACACGCAAAAGGTTTGCACATTTTTGTATTTAGGCAGGGGAAATTGTTTGATACAATACGTTTTAATGGCATTCTAGGTTATCAATAAAGTTTTATATGCATGCTCAGACCCTCCCCAGTGTAATGTAAGCTAAGCTATTACATTGGACATAGATCAACCAAATTGCGGTGTTTGGCAAGGAGGCCTATGCCCGTGCTGCCGAGCGGCGGCGCTGCTTGTGCGCGCCTATCTTGCCATCCGCTGGGAACAACTCACGCAGCGCCAGCATATGAGCGGGTCACCATTGAATATTTCTTCGTACGCCATCTTAGCCGACATCGACGGAGAGGACCTCCCGTTGGATAGTCCCAGGCGCTTTATGACAGACCGTCGCCAACTCTAGCCGCCTTGCGCCCGGCGATGGCAACGGGTACGTACCTGACGGGTAGTGCCCATCCGTACCCGTACCCGCACCCACAAAATTTTACCCGTCGGGTTACCCGTACCCGCATGCGGGTAAAAAAATAGTTCCATACTCGTACCCGCCGGGTAATTCTCACCCGACCGGTAACCCGTACCCGATAGCATACCCGAAAATTGCCTAAAAATATCAAATAGTCACATGCAAAAATAAATCATTCTAAGCTTCCAACAAGTTACAAACATGCTAACAAACATTTTTAGCATCATTACAGCAAAGGCAATCTACTAGAAATATAGTGGATGTCTCAATGGGCCAAATTGATGACTTATATGCACTAAAATAACTGAGGCTGGCTAGTTATTTTTGCGGGTATGTCTTACCCGCGGGTATGCGGGTATGGGTAGTATACACCCGCACCCGTACCCGCCATACCTGATGGGTATAGGATTTTGCCTAATAACGTACCCACGGGTAGAAAATTCATCTCATACCCGCCTCTTTATCGGGTAATACCCGTCGGGTACTCGGGTTTCGAGTACCCT
Source organism: Tripidium arundinaceum (assembly GCA_030439765.1). Taxonomy (NCBI): domain Eukaryota; kingdom Viridiplantae; phylum Streptophyta; class Magnoliopsida; order Poales; family Poaceae; genus Tripidium; species Tripidium arundinaceum. Next base: position 14,161 of record JAHUYU010000748.1, on the reverse strand, counting down.
TTGCCATCTCTACTTGCGCCGGAGTTTGTTGAGGGAAGGCCTTGCCACCACCATCCTCGCGGATATCAAGCCTCCAGCGGGCATCTCCAGTAGTGGTGACTGGTGAGGGGAGGGGAAGGAGTGAGGAGGGTGGCAGCGGTGGGTGGGGGGTTGTCGCTAGTGTCTCCCCTTCAATTGATCCTAAAACATAGTTGTTAGAATCTATTCCCCCGTTTTAATTTATAAGACGTTTTTGCTTTTCTATATAAGTGGATTTTATCATTGATCAGAAATAGCGTATATCTAAATGCATAACAAAAACTATATATCTAAAACACAAGAAAGTGAAATCTATTTATCTAGAAAAACCAAAATATCTTATAATTCGAAATGAACAGAGTATTTTACATCTTTACAGGGACTACTTTGAAGGTTGGTTGACGAGGACCGCCGCGGTGGTTTGTTTGGCCGCCGTATTTCAACGAGGTTGTTAATATCAATAGATTTTAAACTAAATTGGAGGAAGATCGTATATATAAGTATATATATAATATAAAAAATCTAGAAATGTAGGCTACACTGATTTGGATCCTAGAATCACACCCTGTAAAGATGTAAAATACTCTGTTCATTTCGAATTATAAGATATTTTGGTTTTTCTAGATAAATAGATTTTCACTTTCTTGTGTTTTAGATATATAGTTTTTGTTATGCATTTAGATATACGCTATTTCTGATCAATGATAAAATCCACTTATATAGAAAAGCAAAAACGTCTTATAAATTAAAACGGGGGAATAGATTCTAACAACTATGTTTTAGGATCAATTGAAGGGGAGACACTAGCGACAACCCCCCACCCACCGCTGCCACCCTCCTCACTCCTTCCCCTCCCCTCACCAGTCACCACTACTGGAGATGCCCGCTGGAGGCTTGATATCCGCGAGGATGGTGGTGGCAAGGCCTTCCCTCAACAAACTCCGGCGCAAGTAGAGATGGCAAAGGGTACTCGAAACCCGAGTACCCGACGGGTATTACCCGATAAAGAGGCGGGTATGAGATGAATTTTCTACCCGTGGGTACGTTATTAGGCAAAATCCTATACCCATCAGGTATGGCGGGTACGGGTGCGGGTGTATACTACCCATACCCGCATACCCGCGGGTAAGACATACCCGCAAAAATAACTAGCCAGCCTCAGTTATTTTAGTGCATATAAGTCATCAATTTGGCCCATTGAGACATCCACTATATTTCTAGTAGATTGCCTTTGCTGTAATGATGCTAAAAATGTTTGTTAGCATGTTTGTAACTTGTTGGAAGCTTAGAATGATTTATTTTTGCATGTGACTATTTGATATTTTTAGGCAATTTTCGGGTATGCTATCGGGTACGGGTTACCGGTCGGGTGAGAATTACCCGGCGGGTACGAGTATGGAACTATTTTTTTACCCGCATGCGGGTACGGGTAACCCGACGGGTAAAATTTTGTGGGTGCGGGTACGGGTACGGATGGGCACTACCCGTCAGGTACGTACCCGTTGCCATCGCCGGGCGCAAGGCGGCTAGAGTTGGCGACGGTCTGTCATAAAGCGCCTGGGACTATCCAACGGGAGGTCCTCTCCGTCGATGTCGGCTAAGATGGCGTACGAAGAAATATTCAATGGTGACCCGCTCATATGCTGGCGCTGCGTGAGTTGTTCCCAGCGGATGGCAAGATAGGCGCGCACAAGCAGCGCCGCCGCTCGGCAGCACGGGCATAGGCCTCCTTGCCAAACACCGCAATTTGGTTGATCTATGTCCAATGTAATAGCTTAGCTTACATTACACTGGGGAGGGTCTGAGCATGCATATAAAACTTTATTGATAACCTAGAATGCCATTAAAACGTATTGTATCAAACAATTTCCCCTGCCTAAATACAAAAATGTGCAAACCTTTTGCGTGTTCGAGAGAAGAAGAAAAAAGATAGATTAGCTGTCCATCCATATTTTGGTTGGAATTTTTTTTAGAACACTTGTAAGGTTGCATTTTGTGTATGGGGGGGGGGGGGGGGGGCGGGGGGCGCACTTCATCCGATCCACTGGCAGCACATGCTCTCGAACGTATGAATCCACTAGAAGCACATGCTCTCGCGGGCCTAATTGTAAGGAAACAACTCTTTGGTAAAGACCCAAAAATCAAATCAAATAATCAATTTCTGGATAAAGCCTTCTAGTAAAAAAGCATAGCCATGCGATTAAGATTTTTAGCCTTCCAAATAGTGTATGTCTAGTAAAAATTTGTAGCCTTCTATAATTTAGCCCCCTCCTAACCCATTTCTGGATCCGCCATTGGACGGTCACTAGGGGTGCGAGGCACGTACGACGTGCACGAGGCGCGTACGACGTGCACGGCCATCAGTGCACGACCATTGGGAGGCCAGGGTCGCACAGAGGGCCGCCGGGCTCTAGGCAAGAGCGCTCGCACGAACCAACAAGAAAGACGGAATGAGCGGACAGGGCCGGCCCTGAGATTTTAGGGGCCTAGGGCAGGACTAAAAATCGAGGCCCCTTAGAACATTTAGTTTGGAAGCTGGATTTGCTAAAATTTGGTGTCTGAATTTTAGTTTCCTCGGGCAATGGTTATTGCACATATTTTATATTAAATTTGCAGATTCCGTTCAATACAATTTTTGTAGACGCAATCCACAATTTTGGTACCGAGAGTAAAAAAAGCGTTAGACAAAACTACAAATCCGATAAAATATGATTTGTGCTGGCACAAAAATAATTAACAATTTACAATTATTTCTATAGAAAGACAAGGACAAAAATTTAATGTGTTATGACACAAAGACAAATAACAAATAAGAGTATTGGAGTATAAGAGCGTTGCCTGAAATTAACTTAAAATTCAAGCACCTGAAATATAGGAGAAGTGGCTAAAAATAATTATCTAGCATGCATTACATATTCTCCTTCACATTTTTAAAAAATTATCTTGTCACATAATGCTTATCCTCCTCCTGGATGTCCAAATTCTTATCTACCGTAAGGGCCTTGCTATCAGGATTAGTAGTTATCCCTCCGTTTCAAATTATAAATCGCTTTGACTTTTTTAGTTCATCTATTTTGCTATGCATCTAGACAGATGTACCAAAACAGAGGGAGTATTTGTTTGCTGTAGCGCAATAATTACTCATTCATCTATATATTTCCCTGTGTTCATATTGTTTTTTTAAAAAATATATCAGATGCGTCGTCTGCGTGATCACTCGTTTCTCTTTTTTTTACATTTTCTAACTCCTAAAAGTAGAAGACATGTGCTGGTATTTTTAAAATACATTTAGTAATTAAAAACTAGCACAAAGCATACTGATACTAGGGAGTAGGATGCCTCGTTTCTCTCCGGCTTTTATTCCAAAAAATACATGCATGCATACAGTTGCTTTTATTCCAAGTACGGGCATGCATGCAGTCATAACGGACAACGAATGCAGGCGTCGCAAATATGCAGGTTTCTGTGGCTGTGAGCGTGGAAGAGTACTATTCGTATATGTATACATACAGCCATACAGTGGGGCCCCTGGCAGCTCGGGGGCCAGGGCGGCCGCCCCGCTCGCTTGCCCCCCAGGGCCGGGCCTGTGAGCGGATAAAGTCAAGGGTATTACAGTTGTTTGTTACACGGAGTTGTAAGGAGTTGTTTTATCAAACAGGATACAAAAATGCTCTAGGTCCATCCGAAGAGCCATTGGTGGAGCTGAAGTCAAAAAAAAATGGCTTCACTAGTAAAATGAAGTGAAGCCATGCCAAATGTGGCCTTAGAAAAGATGGTTCATTTGTTAGCGGCCTATATAGACCCCATCATCGGTTCGACGTCCCACTAAGGCTCTATTTAGATCCACTAGCTGAACTTTAATTAGTAATTGGTATGGTTCCAAACAGGCTAGCTAAACCCTAGCTTCATCGAGAAATCCTCAGCCCGATTGTCGCACAGGAGGGCCCTGCCCCTTCGCCTACCGCCGCAAGCCGCCATGGCATGGGCTCCCTGCTGCTTCGCCTGCCCGCCACACAAGTCGCCTCGCCGTGGACCCCTACTGCTTCGCCCGCTTGCCGCAATCCGATGCGCGTGGGGCCCAGCTGCTCTGCCTGCCCGCCGCGATCAGCCGTGGCGGGGGGCCCTACTGCTCCACCCACCCACCGCGATCTGCCACGTCGAGCCCCTGTTGCTTCGCCCACCCATCGTGATCCGTCGTGTCGGGGGCTCTGCTGCTCTGGCCGCACACCGTGATCTTCTGTGCCCGAGGGGAGTGGCTGTGGCTCCAGCTGTCGGCCGCGAGCCTCCGCGCTGGAGGTCTCCTGCCGCGACACTTGCTCGCCTGCCCTAGGTCATGAGTCGTAGGGCGCTGCTCTGCCCGCTGGTGTAGGCGTCAGGCATGAGGAAGAAAGAGTGAGTCAAGGTTACTGAGAGGTGGGAGGGAGGTGTAGGATAGAGAGATAATTCATCAGCTATCATTGAGCTAGTGGATCCAAACATTCCCGGCTAAAATTTAGCTGGTTATCCTTTAGGGAGCTAAATGAAAAACCATTAAAGTTTAGATAGCTAAATTTTAGTTGGGTGGATCCAAGTAGGGACTAAATTAGTTGTATTTGAAAATATATTTTCAGACACATAAGAATCTCATAGGGGTCATTTCACTAGGGTACATGGAGTTTCTGTTCTGGACATTTGAATGACAGGAGAGCCATTAAATATACGTGGTTCATGCAACTCTTTGCTTATTTCTAGATAAAGGATATAAAATCCGGCCTCTATATCCATTTGGATATATACAACCAATGCAACTCTCTGCTTAACTCTACTCTCCCTCTGTCCCTCTCAAATAATAGGTTTCTAGCAAGTTTATGACAAATTAGAAAACAAGAGAAAATACCTTACTACTCTGTATTAAGTTTCTTAACTTTTGCACTCATCACTTACCAAGAAGCTGGAGCAATATTTCCAGTAATATATTAAATGTTGTTGCACCCACTACATCAACTACTAGAGCATGATGTGTAGAATTAATTAATAAATAGGTATGTTGATCGATGGAAACTCCAATAAAATAAATGGGTACGATGAATATGATGAGGGTCTAGAAGTTCATTTATTTTTAGACAAATTTTCAGCTCAGAAATCTATTTTTTAGGGACAAAGGGAGTTTTTTTTTTGATAAATTTTCAGCTTAGAAATCTATTATTTTAGATACGATCGGAGTACTTATCAAGCTAGTAACCATTTCAAACGAAATAAACTGATACACCAGCGAATCCAATTTACATCACCACGAGGACACGCTGACCGAGAAAACTAGATGCAGAGTGCATGTATGCACTTTATTGAATGCTAGGATAGCTACTCCGTAGAGTATGGTATAGCGCTCACCTCAGTATTTAGCCTGCTTGCAGTCCTTTATTATGCTTACTCTAATCTCCATCAACGTCATGGGATCTGAGTTTTTCGCCATATTCCTCCTCTTGTATAGGAAGCATGAGCGACTTGATCCCAGCACACCTAGCCCTAAGCGCGTCGTCAACGACGAGAATGGCCACGAGCTCGTCGTTGGTGACATCGCTGTTGCAAAGGGTGAGGCGTCGCAGCTCGTGCATCGTCGCGACGCCGATGGCTTCCCCAGTCCCCACTTGACTCCCTGGTGACGAAGAAGGAGGGCCGCCTTGCGCAGGCCGGGCGAAGCGCTTGAGCTGGTAGACTCTTACACGTCACGGCCACCGACGTGTTGACATGGCGATCAGTTGGGTGAATCCTTCGTTGGAGACGCCGTCGCATGATGTGAGGCTCACGACCTTCAGAGCTAGCGATCTGGAGAAGAAAATTAAGATGAATGCATGGCTCAACTTTTACGAACACAGTTGAAAAACAACTTTATGAACGTTGGGTACCTGTCCCCGATCGATATACTATAAGAGTTCGTCAGAAACAAACAGCTTCCCCACGAACTGCTCTTCTTTTCTGAGTTCTCGGACAGCTCGGATTTCAAAATCTACAGCCTCGGACCAAAACTGCATTCAATTCAATCTTTACATTCCACATCCGAACATTAAGCTCGGGGCTCTCTTCTCTCGGTGTCTCCTCAACCCTGGATCCCCAATTCGTCTTCTTTCTTCTTCTTCAATGATTCCCACAGCCGGCCTTGGTTTCCCAGCAGATCGAAATCCTCCAGTGCTTAATCGCGCAGATCCAAATCCGACCGCGCTACAAGCTCAGACGAGCTACACCGTCGGCGATCATTACGGCGGCGGCGGCAGCCATGCTCGGAACGGCGTCCGGCGCCAGCTACACCGTCGGCGAGCCAGGCGGCTCGTGGGACCTGCACCCCAACCTCACCCGCCTGGGCGTCCACCATCGACTTCCACCCGGGCGACCAGCTCGTGTTCAAGTACGACGCGTCGGCGCACGACGTCGTGGAGGCGTCGCAACGCTGTCTACTTCCGAGGATCACTATATGTTCATTGCGAATACGATTTCGTTATGAGGTACGGCATGCCTTCCTTCTTATGTATTTATGTTACGCACGTATAATTTATTAATTATATTAATTGATTCTTCTTTTTACTACTTATTATTAACGGTATGCTTCTTTTTTTTAAAAAAAAAAACAGAATATCATTGTCAACTAATAAGTACCATATGATCAAGCCACCACCGACAATTATCTGCAAGTTTCGAGAGCTTCATCTAGGAAAGTCTGAGAATGGAATTTACTTTGCCTTGCTTGGTGATGAAGCCCAACTTTGGGTTTGGATCCTTGCCGAAACGAATGGCCAGGCGGAGTGGATACTCAGGCATGCTACTGGTGCTGGTCTTTTGCTGCCAAGTCTAAATTGCATTAAAAGATTTCATGCACCATGGATTTTACATCATATCACCGGTGGTAAAGATGACCAGAATGTGCTAGCGGAACATAATGAATATCAGTGGAATTCTGATAACGATGAGGAGGAGATTATTCTTCACAATGAAGATAACGGACAAACCCACTGCGGCGAATATCTCCAGATCCTTGCATTCCACCCTTACAAAGAGATTCTCTTCTTGCACACATCAATGAGAAGAGGACTGGCGTATCATTTGAATTCATCAAAACTAGAGGACTTGGGTGACCTGTCCCCAAACATGTCTTTCAGAGGAAGAATGGGAACATGTTTTCCATATACGCCTTGTTGGATATGAGAGTTCGCTGAAAGTTTGGACTTAACTAGAAGAATAGAATAGATAATAGTAGTTTCAAGTTTTGAGTCACTGCTTTATGTATATTTTGAGTCACTGCTTTTTTCCTGAGTTGGGGACCAGGATAATACTTATATCTATTTATGTTTATCCTCTCGATATATTTTTAAAGCTATAGTTTATTTTATGATGATTATAATGTCCATACTATATAAGCTAAGTGTTGGTAATAATAAGGCAATGTCTCATTAAGTATGTATATCAAATTTAAAATATAATCTTGATAGATTTTTTCTCCTACTAGGTATATGCATGTGTGTTGCACCGGGATCTGAAACTTCGCCCACACTTATAACAGCTTTGATCACTTTCGGAAAATAATAAAAAGCTGATAAACGAAAGCCCTTTTTTATTTTTTTGTTTGTGTATTTTTTCCTCAGTTCGTACGCGCGTTTATTATACCCTACCTCATAGATCAGATGTCCAGCACAACAGAGAAAATTTCAGATATGTTAATAAACAAAGTAATCTACAAATTTACAGAGATTTGAAAATGACAGTTAGGCCATTTGCAACAATGAAGGTCGTAACCAAACCGTGATGCAACTGGGAAGGGAGCGGTTAGGTAGAAGAGATATACTCCTATGTAATATATTTACTAATTATTAAATTTTAAAAAGGAAGCAACAGTCAGGAGTCAGGTTGCCATCGTCGCCGACGACGGGCATGCAGGTGACGTGCATCTTCTGATGGTCCGAGTGGAAGGCGTTGGTGACCCTAAACCAGATGGTCGTGGTGAGCTGCAGGCGCAGCGGCAGTGCGGCACGCGCGCGGCCGGGCCAGAACCCCGTGGAGAAGGGAGCCAGGAAGCGTCGGTGGTGGCGGGCTGAGGAAGGACATCGAGGAGTCCGCCTTGGCCGCCCTAGCTTAAGCGACGAGCGCAGTGTTGTACAAGTGGACAGGACAGACACTGCATGCCAATGGAGCTGGTGCCGACCAGGCTGGAGTCCGAGTCGAGACCGCCGGGCACGGAGGAGTGTGGACGAGATACTGAGCGTAGCCTGGGCCTGGTGGAGATTGAAAGACTCGGAGCGGACTCTGAAAATCGTGTGCCTGTTCCGAAGATGGTGCGCCTGGCGGAGATCGATAGACGAAACCTATCAATATTTTTTTCAGGTGTAATAACAGATATGCTCTTCTTTATATAGACACAATTTCGTGTCATTTTAGCGTATAAAACCACAGCTTGATGTAGGCTTGTGTAGCTAAGAGTTTGGTTGGACTATGGCTTTTACAAAAGTTGCTGTGAGTTGTGGGCTTTGAAAAAACCGTTCTCAAAAGTGGGCTTTGAGAAAGTCGAAAGCCGTTTGGTTGAGCAACTGTGGCTTTCCGAAAAGCTGTTGTTAGCATCACTCACTTGTAAATATCATTTTTTATTGTAATACTTATCATTTTTTTTAAAACATAGGTGCCATCAATTATGACTGTTGTCGTCTTGCATATATTTATTGTTAGGCCAGTTTAAGCAGGGAGTTTCATGTATGTTATAGTTACTAAGACCGACACATCAACTCTTGTGACGAGTTTCATCCTCTAACAAACTCTCTCAATCTAGCTCACTTTTATAATTAGCCTGTCAACTCAGCTAATTTTCCAAGGTATATCAGTACTAAATGAGAATGAAAATCCCTTCAAACTCCACTGAGACTCGTCATAGTAGGGCACACGTTTACGGTTTTTGAAAGGACTAAAATTTACTGCTGTGAAGTTGAGGTATGTTTTAATTAATGCGGCATCGATTTGCAAGTTAATTTTTGTACATGCTTAAGTAATTTTACTACCGTAGGACTGCTTTTTCTCGCCGGACATGGGCACACTCCGGTGATGCGTATTCAACATGTAGAGAGTAGAATGTGAGTATATATAGGGAGCGACTATTTTGTAAGCGATACACACATCCCCTGCCCTTGCCTCCCTTGAACGCCCCCTTGTGTTTTCCACCAAACTTAGGCCCCGTTTGGCACGGCTCTACTTCACCAGTGAAGCTATTTTTTTTTGCTTCAGCTCCACGAACAGCTCCATTTGTGGAGCAGAGCCGTTTTTAGTAAATCGTTTGGTAAAAGAGCTCTACATGCATAGTTTTCTTGAAACATGCTCTCACAAAACGCCATGCATGATGAGGTGAAGCTGGGAGAAGCCACTATTTTTGGCTCCTTCCCACCCCAAAGCTCTGTGAGAGCACGTTTTTAGGGGCTCCATCGGTGAAACCGTTTCATTTTACCCCGTTTGACAGAAAATGGCTTCAAACGGCTCCTGAAGCCGCTGGAGAAGCCCTGCCAAACAGGACCTTAAAGCAAATGTACTTACAACTTCATTTGTAACGTAGTTACAACTAGCACTTATTTTATTATTTTTGAAATGCTACAGTACATAAACTCACCTGACACCTCTCTGATAGTGAATGCACAAAATCTTTTCATTATTCAAAATTGCAAAATGCAATATCTCACAAACCGTAAGTTTGGTTGATGAAGGGTCCGAAGATTATTGTTGAAGAAAACATGCTAAATAAAATGTGATCTATGAAGCTGTGTCTTGAAGAAGTTTTAATTTTTTTAAAAAAAATTTAGAAAAGCAAAAAAGGTTTTTGAACGTACCTACAACTAAACAAAGAACACAATCATAATATAAATTATGTACAGTTACAAATTAATTTTTTTTGAACTTAGGTAGTAATTCTATTACTCATGAACTGATAAATCGTCAGCAAGTATTACATTAATTTTTAATGGAGAGAAACATTATCATAATATAAAGCGGCTGAAGCGAGCTGGCTCGAGTTTTTTCACGAGCCGAGCTTGATTTTTTTTGTTTTTTTACAGCTGAGCCGAGCTGGCTCGGCATCCAATCCACCCGGTCACGCCGCCGCCGCGCAGATCCGTCCGCCTGGTTAAACTCCGGGCGACGGCGACGGGCGAGCAAGGACGCAGCCGGGATTGGACCCCATCGACGGGGGCAGCCCATCGGTTTCGCCGACCGGCGCCTCGTTCGTATCGACTCCACTTGGACCCCCTCCGACGCACGCACCTGCAGGCCGCCGCCGCACGCTATAAACAAGACTGACTCGTGGATGCGCCACCGCCGCGCGATGCCGCTCCCGCCGCCGCCATCCCCGTCTCCTGCTCCCCGGACGCCGGGGGTTGCCGCCGGACGCCTCTTCGCTTAGCTCCCGCCGCCGCCGCCGCTCCGGTCTCGGAGGTACCTGACCGCCCACACTCTTCCATCCGTCCGTAGCTTCTCTCATCCTGTGATTGTTTGGCACAGCAACGGTTTCGATGTTCAGGGGTAGGCATGGGAATGGAGAAATAGTCTCGTGGGGTTGTTGGGGTCTGGGATTCAGGCAGACAAGCCGTTTGGCTTCTGTCTGTAGTTTGCTGCCAGGATGAATGTGAATATTTTGCTTCCTGGCATTAACATTTGCAAGCCGGTATGACTACAGCTCAGTCTTCACAACTCTTTCTAGTCTTTCCCTTCGAAACAGCTTTCAGACTAATGGACTAGAACCATATGCCACGATAGCTGGAGTATACATCAATGCCTTGATGCGCCACATCACAATTACAAGAAAAGGATAATTAACTGTTTTTAAGTGCATAGCGCATGAATTATATTTTTGTAAATTCCAGCATTTAGCCCAACTCGGAGAAAAACTTCAACCGATACCATCTCTAATTAATTCCTCGCGTTTATTTGTTTGTGCCAACAAATGTGTAGTCTCGGTATCATGTGACCTTGAAAAGGCAGGCGCATTGTTTATCTTAGAAGCACTAGTTAGCACCATAACTTGATGGAGAAATGTGCATAATTCAAGATGCAGAAGGTTCTAAGTTACAGGACCCTTAGTCCCTTGTCATATATGATGTGTTGGTAGTCATTAGCCACAGCATACTTGATTATTTTGAATTATCTCAGTTCCAGTTCTTCTTTTTTTTCATCCTGCGAGACATAATAAGACTATTGATGTATACTCCAGCTATCGTGGCATATGGTTCTAGTCCATTAGTCTGAAAGCTGTTTCGAAGGGAAAGACTAGAAAGAGTTGTGAAGACTGAGCTGTAGTCATACCGGCTTGCAAATGTTAATGCCAGGAAGCAAAATATTCACATTCATCCTGGCAGCAAACTACAGACAGAAGCCAAACGGCTTGTCTGCCTGAATCCCAGACCCCAACAACCCCACGAGACTATTTCTCCATTCCCATGCCTACCCCTGAACATCGAAACCGTTGCTGTGCCAAACAATCACAGGATGAGAGAAGCTACGGACGGATGGAAGAGTGTGGGCGGTCAGGTACCTCCGAGACCGGAGCGGCGGCGGCGGCGGGAGCTAAGCGAAGAGGCGTCCGGCGGCAACCCCCGGCGTCCGGGGAGCAGGAGACGGGGATGGCGGCGGCGGGAGCGGCATCGCGCGGCGGTGGCGCATCCACGAGTCAGTCTTGTTTATAGCGTGCGGCGGCGGCCTGCAGGTGCGTGCGTCGGAGGGGGTCCAAGTGGAGTCGATACGAACGAGGCGCCGGTCGGCGAAACCGATGGGCTGCCCCCGTCGATGGGGTCCAATCCCGGCTGCGTCCTTGCTCGCCCGTCGCCGTCGCCCGGAGTTTAACCAGGCGGACGGATCTGCGCGGCGGCGGCGTGACCGGGTGGATTGGATGCCGAGCCAGCTCGGCTCAGCTGTAAAAAAACAAAAAAATCAAGCTCGGCTCGTGAAAAAACTCGAGCCAGCTCGCTTCAGCCGCTTTATATTATGATAATGTTTCTCTCCATTAAAAATTAATGTAATACTTGCTGACGATTTATCAGTTCATGAGTAATAGAATTACTACCTAAGTTCAAAAAAAATTAATTTGTAACTGTACATAATTTATATTATGATTGTGTTCTTTGTTTAGTTGTAGGTACGTTCAAAAACCTTTTTTGCTTTTCTAAATTTTTTTTAAAAAAATTAAAACTTCTTCAAGACACAGCTTCATAGATCACATTTTATTTAGCATGTTTTCTTCAACAATAATCTTCGGACCCTTCATCAACCAAACTTACGGTTTGTGAGATATTGCATTTTGCAATTTTGAATAATGAAAAGATTTTGTGCATTCACTATCAGAGAGGTGTCAGGTGAGTTTATGTACTGTAGCATTTCAAAAATAATAAAATAAGTGCTAGTTGTAACTACGTTACAAATGAAGTTGTAAGTACATTTGCTTTAAGGTCCTGTTTGGCAGGGCTTCTCCAGCGGCTTCAGGAGCCGTTTGAAGCCATTTTCTGTCAAACGGGGTAAAATGAAACGGTTTCACCGATGGAGCCCCTAAAAACGTGCTCTCACAGAGCTTTGGGGTGGGAAGGAGCCAAAAATAGTGGCTTCTCCCAGCTTCACCTCATCATGCATGGCGTTTTGTGAGAGCATGTTTCAAGAAAACTATGCATGTAGAGCTCTTTTACCAAACGATTTACTAAAAACGGCTCTGCTCCACAAATGGAGCTGTTCGTGGAGCTGAAGCAAAAAAAATAGCTTCACTGGTGAAGTAGAGCCGTGCCAAACGGGGCCTAAGTTTGGTGGAAAACACAAGGGGGCGTTCAAGGGAGGCAAGGGCAGGGGATGTGTGTATCGCTTACAAAATAGTCGCTCCCTATATATACTCACATTCTACTCTCTACATGTTGAATACGCATCACCGGAGTGTGCCCATGTCCGGCGAGAAAAAGCAGTCCTACGGTAGTAAAATTACTTAAGCATGTACAAAAATTAACTTGCAAATCGATGCCGCATTAATTAAAACATACCTCAACTTCACAGCAGTAAATTTTAGTCCTTTCAAAAACCGTAAACGTGTGCCCTACTATGACGAGTCTCAGTGGAGTTTGAAGGGATTTTCATTCTCATTTAGTACTGATATACCTTGGAAAATTAGCTGAGTTGACAGGCTAATTATAAAAGTGAGCTAGATTGAGAGAGTTTGTTAGAGGATGAAACTCGTCACAAGAGTTGATGTGTCGGTCTTAGTAACTATAACATACATGAAACTCCCTGCTTAAACTGGCCTAACAATAAATATATGCAAGACGACAACAGTCATAATTGATGGCACCTATGTTTTAAAAAAAATGATAAGTATTACAATAAAAAATGATATTTACAAGTGAGTGATGCTAACAACAGCTTTTCGGAAAGCCACAGTTGCTCAACCAAACGGCTTTCGACTTTCTCAAAGCCCACTTTTGAGAACGGTTTTTTTCAAAGCCCACAACTCACAGCAACTTTTGTAAAAGCCATAGTCCAACCAAACTCTTAGCTACACAAGCCTACATCAAGCTGTGGTTTTATACGCTAAAATGACACGAAATTGTGTCTATATAAAGAAGAGCATATCTGTTATTACACCTGAAAAAAATATTGATAGGTTTCGTCTATCGATCTCCGCCAGGCGCACCATCTTCGGAACAGGCACACGATTTTCAGAGTCCGCTCCGAGTCTTTCAATCTCCACCAGGCCCAGGCTACGCTCAGTATCTCGTCCACACTCCTCCGTGCCCGGCGGTCTCGACTCGGACTCCAGCCTGGTCGGCACCAGCTCCATTGGCATGCAGTGTCTGTCCTGTCCACTTGTACAACACTGCGCTCGTCGCTTAAGCTAGGGCGGCCAAGGCGGACTCCTCGATGTCCTTCCTCAGCCCGCCACCACCGACGCTTCCTGGCTCCCTTCTCCACGGGGTTCTGGCCCGGCCGCGCGCGTGCCGCACTGCCGCTGCGCCTGCAGCTCACCACGACCATCTGGTTTAGGGTCACCAACGCCTTCCACTCGGACCATCAGAAGATGCACGTCACCTGCATGCCCGTCGTCGGCGACGATGGCAACCTGACTCCTGACTGTTGCTTCCTTTTTAAAATTTAATAATTAGTAAATATATTACATAGG
>JAHUYU010002595.1:0-19499 GCA_030439765.1 Tripidium arundinaceum | reverse complement strand
CGCTGAAAGGATGTTTGCTCATTTGTCAGATAGCATACTCCAGTATTATTCATGGGGTGTGGAATAGATAATGTAAAAGGAAGCAAACAATAGTTTTGAACTGCATGGATATTTTTTTATCAGGCTAAGAGTATGAACATGATAGGCTAAAGCCTTAAACATGGGGGTTAGAGATTATACTGTCACAAACTTGCTTCAGTTCTAACAGGAAAAAAATCAACATTCCTAGGAAATTGTGTCACATGAAGTTTCACTTTACCTTGAGATTGGCTGCTTCAAGGTTAGCTCCTCTTAAGTTGGCTTGTGTAAGATTAGCAGTCTGAAAATCCAAATGAATGGGCAATAAGATGAATTTTAATTGCGTTTACTTTGATCAACAGCAATTGACTGGCGCTAAGCTGGGAGGTGCAAATCTGCTTGGAGCTATCAGATGATCTACAGCTTCCGTGTAGCTTCATACTGTGTATACTGTACTGTACAATTTCATTGGAGGTAATGCCTGAGGCATGATCATCTGTGCAATACTAGTCTGGATCACGATTGAGAACACAAATATTCCCTCGGTTCCAAAATAAATCAATTCATAGAATCACCCTAAGTCAAACTATCTTAAGTTTGACCAACTTTATAGGAAAGGGTAACAGTATCTGTGACACCAAATAAGTACATTATGAAAATATATTTAATGATGTATGTGGTGATACTAATTAGGTGTCATAAATATTGATGCTCTTTTTTGTAATTTTGATCAAACTTAAAATTGTTTGGCTTAGGACAACTATAGAAGTTGATTCGGAGGGAGCACATCAGAGAAAAGTATTGGCTCAATCCTGTCAAGTACACCATCTGTGGAGTTTTATGTGCTGCATTAGCTGTTCTTTGTACGCTGTCCTCTGATTGGAAGTTTAGTAATCTAGCTGTTAGCGACCAGTTTGGAGTATAAGGTATGGAGCTGCACATTTCCTGGGTCCCGATTGTAGTGGACAAATGTAGCTGTACTGTTGTTTCGATCTTGGTGTCATTATCATACCACGTAGAGGTGGTATGCACGCTATTTTGATAGGTCGTCATGTGTATTACTACGCTGGCTCGGATCAGGCCAGGCCACCATAGTATAGTACGGTGAATATCACTTTCCTGCGTCGTCAGCAAATGCTAAACAACTAAGTATCCATAGTTTCACCATTAGGCATTCCTTGCGCCAACAGCTGGAAGAGAGCGTCCTGCTCCATTTACATCCTCTTCCATGTCCACCGAATCCGGAGTTCATCTGCGTTTGAATGCGGAGTACAAGGCTGTGGAGGCGAGGCCCCCAACCGAAGGTGACGAGGGCGAGATCATCCACCGGCCACTGCGTGGGCAATAATGCGCGGATTCTTCAGCTCGGGGCAGTGGATGATGCACAAGTGAGAGAGGCGCGGCGGGTCACGGCCACGGCCCAAACGGACACACACGGGACACGGCCCGCACAGCTTTTGGGCTCGGGCCGGGAGGGTGAGCCGCCGCCGCCGCCGCCGCCGCCGCTCCAAATCACTCCCATCATCCCTTGGCATGAGGAGCCGAGTGCCGACGGCCGAGTAGTGGAAGGGAGGACGTGGCAGGGCGGGCGCAGGGGACGCGTGCAGCGGAGCAGGGGCGAGGTGGCGAGCTGCATGTGCTCATGCACGCAGCACGCCCAGCCACGCACCAACGAATAGGCGCACGCGCACATCGCGATGGACCGCGCAGAAGGACGACGCATCCAGTGCGCACCCGCGCCCCAGCCATGGACGAGTTGATGACGGCCGCGCCGGCGGCGGGACCCGGCACGGGAAGCAGGCCGCCGGGCGGGGGAGGGCGGAAGCACCTCTCCTCCATCGCCAGCCACGTGCTCCGCCGATGTTCATTGTGCGTGCGCTGTTCGTCTTCTCGATCTTATTCGTTTGCTGTCATATCGGACCAACGTCAATCATAAGTACACAACTTTTAATCTTTTTCCAGTTGTGCTCAAATCTTGTTGTTGCAGGTTTAGTTTGGAATATATGCTTACACACTTGGTGATCTGAACTTCCATGCTTTATGATGTGTACCCATACTTATTTGTTGCAGGTTTAGTTTTGATGCAGTATTATTTGTGGAGTGAATACAGGGACCCATGAATATACGCATCTTGTATTTGACAACTTAATAATGCTTAAGCCAAAAACTTGTAATCCAATTCTCATTTCCATCAGTTCAGAAGGGGTGGTATTATTTTGAAGCAAGCAAAATCTCTTCTCGTATAGCATCCTGAACTGTATAATTTATTGACATGTTTTATCTGGGTTTTTGTCTCTCTCCATACATCCTTTTGGCTATATATTAGCTGGCCAAATTTCGAAGTAAATTAAAGAGTATTTTAAGTTTTCTTTCCTTAAGAAAAGAATATGTCTGTTACTCCATGCTAATATATAGCCAAAAGGATGTATGGAGAGAGACAAAAACCCAGATAAAACATGTCAATAAATTATACAGTTCAGGATGCTATACGAGAAGAGATTTTGCTTGCTTCAAAATAATACCACCCCTTCTGAACTGATGGAAATGAGAATTGGATTACAAGTTTTTGGCTTAAGCATTATTAAGTTGTCAAATACAAGATGCGTATATTCATGGGTCCCTGTATTCACTCCACAAATAATACTGCATCAAAACTAAACCTGCAACAAATAAGTATGGGTACACATCATAAAGCATGGAAGTTCAGATCACCAAGTGTGTAAGCATATATTCCAAACTAAACCTGCAACAACAAGATTTGAGCACAACTGGAAAAAGATTAAAAGTTGTGTACTTATGATTGACGTTGGTCCGATATGACAGCAAACGAATAAGATCGAGAAGACGAACAGCGCACGCACAATGAACATCGGCGGAGCACGTGGCTGGCGATGGAGGAGAGGTGCTTCCGCCCTCCCCCGCCCGGCGGCCTGCTTCCCGTGCCGGGTCCCGCCGCCGGCGCGGCCGTCATCAACTCGTCCATGGCTGGGGCGCGGGTGCGCACTGGATGCGTCGTCCTTCTGCGCGGTCCATCGCGATGTGCGCGTGCGCCTATTCGTTGGTGCGTGGCTGGGCGTGCTGCGTGCATGAGCACATGCAGCTCGCCACCTCGCCCCTGCTCCGCTGCACGCGTCCCCTGCGCCCGCCTGCCACGTCCTCCCTTCCACTACTCGGCCGTCGGCACTCGGCTCCTCATGCCAAGGGATGATGGGAGTGATTTGGAGCGGCGGCGGCGGCGGCGGCGGCGGCTCACCCTCCCGGCCCGAGCCCAAAAGCTGTGCGGGCCGTGTCCCGTGTGTGTCCGTTTGGGCCGTGGCCGTGACCCGCCGCGCCTCTCTCACTTGTGCATCATCCACTGCCCCGAGCTGAAGAATCCGCGCATTATTGCCCACGCAGTGGCCGGTGGATGATCTCGCCCTCGTCACCTTCGGTTGGGGGCCTCGCCTCCACAGCCTTGTACTCCGCATTCAAACGCAGATGAACTCCGGATTCGGTGGACATGGAAGAGGATGTAAATGGAGCAGGACGCTCTCTTCCAGCTGTTGGCGCAAGGAATGCCTAATGGTGAAACTATGGATACTTAGTTGTTTAGCATTTGCTGACGACGCAGGAAAGTGATATTCACCGTACTATACTATGGTGGCCTGGCCTGATCCGAGCCAGCGTAGTAATACACATGACGACCTATCAAAATAGCGTGCATACCACCTCTACGTGGTATGATAATGACACCAAGATCGAAACAACAGTACAGCTACATTTGTCCACTACAATCGGGACCCAGGAAATGTGCAGCTCCATACCTTATACTCCAAACTGGTCGCTAACAGCTAGATTACTAAACTTCCAATCAGAGGACAGCGTACAAAGAACAGCTAATGCAGCACATAAAACTCCACAGATGGTGTACTTGACAGGATTGAGCCAATACTTTTCTCTGATGTGCTCCCTCCGAATCAACTTCTATAGTTGTCCTAAGCCAAACAATTTTAAGTTTGATCAAAATTACAAAAAAGAGCATCAATATTTATGACACCTAATTAGTATCACCACATACATCATTAAATATATTTTCATAATGTACTTATTTGGTGTCACAGATACTGTTACCCTTTCCTATAAAGTTGGTCAAACTTAAGATAGTTTGACTTAGGGTGATTCTATGAATTGATTTATTTTGGAACCGAGGGAATATTTGTGTTCTCAATCGTGATCCAGACTAGTATTGCACAGATGATCATGCCTCAGGCATTACCTCCAATGAAATTGTACAGTACAGTATACACAGTATGAAGCTACACGGAAGCTGTAGATCATCTGATAGCTCCAAGCAGATTTGCACCTCCCAGCTTAGCGCCAGTCAATTGCTGTTGATCAAAGTAAACGCAATTAAAATTCATCTTATTGCCCATTCATTTGGATTTTCAGACTGCTAATCTTACACAAGCCAACTTAAGAGGAGCTAACCTTGAAGCAGCCAATCTCAAGGTAAAGTGAAACTTCATGTGACACAATTTCCTAGGAATGTTGATTTTTTTCCTGTTAGAACTGAAGCAAGTTTGTGACAGTATAATCTCTAACCCCCATGTTTAAGGCTTTAGCCTATCATGTTCATACTCTTAGCCTGATAAAAAAATATCCATGCAGTTCAAAACTATTGTTTGCTTCCTTTTACATTATCTATTCCACACCCCATGAATAATACTGGAGTATGCTATCTGACAAATGAGCAAACATCCTTTCAGCAAAATCGTTATTTTTATTACACACATCTATGTGACTACTCCCATGTTACAAGTTTTTGGCTTAAGCATTATTAAGTTGTCAAATACAAGATGCGTATATTCATGGGTCCCTGTATTCACTCCACAAATAATACTGCATCAAAACTAAACCTGCAACAAATAAGTATGGGTACACATCATAAAGCATGGAAGTTCAGATCACCAAGTGTGTAAGCATATATTCCAAACTAAACCTGCAACAACAAGATTTGAGCACAACTGGAAAAAGATTAAAAGTTGTGTACTTATGATTGACGTTGGTCCGATATGACAGCAAACGAATAAGATCGAGAAGACGGAACAGCGCACGCACAATGAACATCGGCGGAGCACGTGGCTGGCGATGGAGGAGAGGTGCTTCCGCCCTCCCCCGCCCGGCGGCCTGCTTCCCGTGCCGGGTCCCGCCGCCGGCGCGGCCGTCATCAACTCGTCCATGGCTGGGGCGCGGGTGCGCACTGGATGCGTCGTCCTTCTGCGCGGTCCATCGCGATGTGCGCGTGCGCCTATTCGTTGGTGCGTGGCTGGGCGTGCTGCGTGCATGAGCACATGCAGCTCGCCACCTCGCCCCTGCTCCGCTGCACGCGTCCCCTGCGCCCGCCTGCCACGTCCTCCCTTCCACTACTCGGCCGTCGGCACTCGGCTCCTCATGCCAAGGGATGATGGGAGTGATTTGGAGCGGCGGCGGCGGCGGCGGCGGCGGCTCACCCTCCCGGCCCGAGCCCAAAAGCTGTGCGGGCCGTGTCCCGTGTGTGTCCGTTTGGGCCGTGGCCGTGACCCGCCGCGCCTCTCTCACTTGTGCATCATCCACTGCCCCGAGCTGAAGAATCCGCGCATTATTGCCCACGCAGTGGCCGGTGGATGATCTCGCCCTCGTCACCTTCGGTTGGGGGCCTCGCCTCCACAGCCTTGTACTCCGCATTCAAACGCAGATGAACTCCGGATTCGGTGGACATGGAAGAGGATGTAAATGGAGCAGGACGCTCTCTTCCAGCTGTTGGCGCAAGGAATGCCTAATGGTGAAACTATGGATACTTAGTTGTTTAGCATTTGCTGACGACGCAGGAAAGTGATATTCACCGTACTATACTATGGTGGCCTGGCCTGATCCGAGCCAGCGTAGTAATACACATGACGACCTATCAAAATAGCGTGCATACCACCTCTACGTGGTATGATAATGACACCAAGATCGAAACAACAGTACAGCTACATTTGTCCACTACAATCGGGACCCAGGAAATGTGCAGCTCCATACCTTATACTCCAAACTGGTCGCTAACAGCTAGATTACTAAACTTCCAATCAGAGGACAGCGTACAAAGAACAGCTAATGCAGCACATAAAACTCCACAGATGGTGTACTTGACAGGATTGAGCCAATACTTTTCTCTGATGTGCTCCCTCCGAATCAACTTCTATAGTTGTCCTAAGCCAAACAATTTTAAGTTTGATCAAAATTACAAAAAAGAGCATCAATATTTATGACACCTAATTAGTATCACCACATACATCATTAAATATAT
Source organism: Tripidium arundinaceum (assembly GCA_030439765.1). Lineage (NCBI taxonomy): Eukaryota > Viridiplantae > Streptophyta > Magnoliopsida > Poales > Poaceae > Tripidium > Tripidium arundinaceum. The sequence continues at coordinate 13,174 of JAHUYU010002595.1, read as the reverse complement.
TTTCATAATGTACTTATTTGGTGTCACAGATACTGTTACCCTTTCCTATAAAGTTGGTCAAACTTAAGATAGTTTGACTTAGGGTGATTCTATGAATTGATTTATTTTGGAACCGAGGGAATATTTGTGTTCTCAATCGTGATCCAGACTAGTATTGCACAGATGATCATGCCTCAGGCATTACCTCCAATGAAATTGTACAGTACAGTATACACAGTATGAAGCTACACGGAAGCTGTAGATCATCTGATAGCTCCAAGCAGATTTGCACCTCCCAGCTTAGCGCCAGTCAATTGCTGTTGATCAAAGTAAACGCAATTAAAATTCATCCTTTGACATCTAAATGTTGATATCATGAGATGTGTACAAACTACTTGCACAGAACGTGAGGTAGACTGTAAACAGAAGGACCCAAGATCCTTGGTAAATGGGATAAGACGCAAGAACATACAGTGTCACGCAAATCAACTTCTCGCAAGTAAGCTCTCTGAAGATTTGCATCTTGCAAGTTTGTACCAGACAACTTAGCACCCTGAAAATAAGAATAAGCTTCAGCACATGCTTACAAGTAGGTTTTACTAAGAAAAGTAAAGAGGATCAATACAACTGCAAGTAAGGACTGGTGTTAATGCTCACAACTGCATGTTTCAGTAACAAAAAATGACTTCCATGTACATTGAATGCTTATAGACAGTAACAAGAAGTGCATTCAAAGTGTCCCTTATGTAAATTGTTGCAAAAAGGCGACATGTCCAGCAATTGAGTGTAGCAGAGATGCGTATGTTGCGTTGGTGTTGTGGGCACACAAGGAGGGATAGAGTCCGAAATGACGATATTCGGGATAGGGTTGGGGTGGCACCAATTGAGGAGAAGTTGATGCAACATCGGTTGAGATGGTTTGGACATGTTCAACGGAGGCCTCCTGAGGCGCCGGTGCGTAGTGGGGTTCTAAAGCGGGCCGATAATGTAAAGAGCGGTAGAGGTCGACCTAAACTAACTTGGGACGAGTCCGTTAAGAGAGACCTTAAGGAGTGGAATATCTCTAAGCATTTAGCTATGGACAGGAGCGCTTGGAGACTGGCAATCAACGTGCCTGAACCGTGATCTCGTTCTGTCTTGTGCCATTTATGTCCCTTTATGTGTCTTCTGTTTATCGTCTCTTTTGGGTTTCATCTCTAGCCTACCCTAACTTGCTTGGGACAAAAGGCTATGTTGTTGTTGTTGTTGTTGTTGTTGATGTAAATTGTTGCATGCTTATATGTTGATGCATATTCCTCTTGCTGCCCCATGTTAATTAAAGAACTCACAAAAATGATTAAAGTCTAAGAACCGATTAATGCTTTACCCTACCCAAAAAAAAAACACCCAACTCATCGATCCTACGCCAAAAAAAAAATGTAACATGGGAGTAGTCACATAGATGTGTGTAATAAAAATAACGATTTTGCTGAAAGGATGTTTGCTCATTTGTCAGATAGCATACTCCAGTATTATTCATGGGGTGTGGAATAGATAATGTAAAAGGAAGCAAACAATAGTTTTGAACTGCATGGATATTTTTTTATCAGGCTAAGAGTATGAACATGATAGGGCTAAAGCCTTAAACATGGGGGTTAGAGATTATACTGTCACAAACTTGCTTCAGTTCTAACAGGAAAAAAATCAACATTCCTAGGAAATTGTGTCACATGAAGTTTCACTTTACCTTGAGATTGGCTGCTTCAAGGTTAGCTCCTCTTAAGTTGGCTTGTGTAAGATTAGCAGTCTGAAAATCCAAATGAATGGGCAATAAGATGAATTTTAATTGCGTTTACTTTGATCAACAGCAATTGACTGGCGCTAAGCTGGGAGGTGCAAATCTGCTTGGAGCTATCAGATGATCTACAGCTTCCGTGTAGCTTCATACTGTGTATACTGTACTGTACAATTTCCTAGGAATGTGATTTTTTTCCTGTTAGAACTGAAGCAAGTTTGTGACAGTATAATCTCTAACCCCCATGTTTAAGGCTTTAGCCTATCATGTTCATACTCTTAGCCTGATAAAAAAATATCCATGCAGTTCAAAACTATTGTTTGCTTCCTTTTACATTATCTATTCCACACCCCATGAATAATACTGGAGTATGCTATCTGACAAATGAGCAAACATCCTTTCAGCAAAATCGTTATTTTTATTACACACATCTATGTGACTACTCCCATGTTACATTTTTTTTTTGGCGTAGGATCGATGAGTTGGGTGTTTTTTTTTTGGGTAGGGTAAAGCATTAATCGGTTCTTAGACTTTAATCATTTTTGTGAGTTCTTTAATTAACATGGGGCAGCAAGAGGAATATGCATCAACATATAAGCATGCAACAATTTACATCAACAACAACAACAACAACAACAACATAGCCTTTTGTCCCAAGCAAGTTAGGGTAGGCTAGAGATGAAACCCAAAAGAGACGATAAACAGAAGACACATAAAGGGACATAAATGGCACAAGACAGAACGAGATCACGGTTCAGGCACGTTGATTGCCAGTCTCCAAGCGCTCCTGTCCATAGCTAAATGCTTAGAGATATTCCACTCCTTAAGGTCTCTCTTAACGGACTCGTCCCAAGTTAGTTTAGGTCGACCTCTACCGCTCTTTACATTATCGGCCCGCTTTAGAACCCCACTACGCACCGGCGCCTCAGGAGGCCTCCGTTGAACATGTCCAAACCATCTCAACCGATGTTGCATCAACTTCTCCTCAATTGGTGCCACCCCAACCCTATCCCGAATATCGTCATTTCGGACTCTATCCCTCCTTGTGTGCCCACAACACCAACGCAACATACGCATCTCTGCTACACTCAATTGCTGGACATGTCGCCTTTTTGCAACAATTTACATAAGGGACACTTTGAATGCACTTCTTGTTACTGTCTATAAGCATTCAATGTACATGGAAGTCATTTTTTGTTACTGAAACATTGTGCAGTTGTGAGCATTAACACCAGTCCTTACTTGCAGTTGTATTGATCCTCTTTACTTTTCTTAGTAAAACCTACTTGTAAGCATGTGCTGAAGCTTATTCTTATTTTCAGGGTGCTAAGTTGTCTGGTACAAACTTGCAAGATGCAAATCTTCAGAGAGCTTACTTGCGAGAAGTTGATTTGCGTGACACTGTATGTTCTTGCGTCTTATCCCATTTACCAAGGATCTTGGGTCCTTCTGTTTACAGTCTACCTCACGTTCTGTGCAAGTAGTTTGTACACATCTCATGATATCAACATTTAGATGTCAAAGGATGAATTTTAATTGCGTTTACTTTGATCAACAGCAATTGACTGGCGCTAAGCTGGGAGGTGCAAATCTGCTTGGAGCTATCAGATGATCTACAGCTTCCGTGTAGCTTCATACTGTGTATACTGTACTGTACAATTTCATTGGAGGTAATGCCTGAGGCATGATCATCTGTGCAATACTAGTCTGGATCACGATTGAGAACACAAATATTCCCTCGGTTCCAAAATAAATCAATTCATAGAATCACCCTAAGTCAAACTATCTTAAGTTTGACCAACTTTATAGGAAAGGGTAACAGTATCTGTGACACCAAATAAGTACATTATGAAAATATATTTAATGATGTATGTGGTGATACTAATTAGGTGTCATAAATATTGATGCTCTTTTTTGTAATTTTGATCAAACTTAAAATTGTTTGGCTTAGGACAACTATAGAAGTTGATTCGGAGGGAGCACATCAGAGAAAAGTATTGGCTCAATCCTGTCAAGTACACCATCTGTGGAGTTTTATGTGCTGCATTAGCTGTTCTTTGTACGCTGTCCTCTGATTGGAAGTTTAGTAATCTAGCTGTTAGCGACCAGTTTGGAGTATAAGGTATGGAGCTGCACATTTCCTGGGTCCCGATTGTAGTGGACAAATGTAGCTGTACTGTTGTTTCGATCTTGGTGTCATTATCATACCACGTAGAGGTGGTATGCACGCTATTTTGATAGGTCGTCATGTGTATTACTACGCTGGCTCGGATCAGGCCAGGCCACCATAGTATAGTACGGTGAATATCACTTTCCTGCGTCGTCAGCAAATGCTAAACAACTAAGTATCCATAGTTTCACCATTAGGCATTCCTTGCGCCAACAGCTGGAAGAGAGCGTCCTGCTCCATTTACATCCTCTTCCATGTCCACCGAATCCGGAGTTCATCTGCGTTTGAATGCGGAGTACAAGGCTGTGGAGGCGAGGCCCCCAACCGAAGGTGACGAGGGCGAGATCATCCACCGGCCACTGCGTGGGCAATAATGCGCGGATTCTTCAGCTCGGGGCAGTGGATGATGCACAAGTGAGAGAGGCGCGGCGGGTCACGGCCACGGCCCAAACGGACACACACGGGACACGGCCCGCACAGCTTTTGGGCTCGGGCCGGGAGGGTGAGCCGCCGCCGCCGCCGCCGCCGCCGCTCCAAATCACTCCCATCATCCCTTGGCATGAGGAGCCGAGTGCCGACGGCCGAGTAGTGGAAGGGAGGACGTGGCAGGCGGGCGCAGGGGACGCGTGCAGCGGAGCAGGGGCGAGGTGGCGAGCTGCATGTGCTCATGCACGCAGCACGCCCAGCCACGCACCAACGAATAGGCGCACGCGCACATCGCGATGGACCGCGCAGAAGGACGACGCATCCAGTGCGCACCCGCGCCCCAGCCATGGACGAGTTGATGACGGCCGCGCCGGCGGCGGGACCCGGCACGGGAAGCAGGCCGCCGGGCGGGGGAGGGCGGAAGCACCTCTCCTCCATCGCCAGCCACGTGCTCCGCCGATGTTCATTGTGCGTGCGCTGTTCGTCTTCTCGATCTTATTCGTTTGCTGTCATATCGGACCAACGTCAATCATAAGTACACAACTTTTAATCTTTTTCCAGTTGTGCTCAAATCTTGTTGTTGCAGGTTTAGTTTGGAATATATGCTTACACACTTGGTGATCTGAACTTCCATGCTTTATGATGTGTACCCATACTTATTTGTTGCAGGTTTAGTTTTGATGCAGTATTATTTGTGGAGTGAATACAGGGACCCATGAATATACGCATCTTGTATTTGACAACTTAATAATGCTTAAGCCAAAAACTTGTAATCCAATTCTCATTTCCATCAGTTCAGAAGGGGTGGTATTATTTTGAAGCAAGCAAAATCTCTTCTCGTATAGCATCCTGAACTGTATAATTTATTGACATGTTTTATCTGGGTTTTTGTCTCTCTCCATACATCCTTTTGGCTATATATTAGCATGGAGTAACAGACATATTCTTTTCTTAAGGAAAGAAAACTTAAAATACTCTTTAATTTACTTCGAAATTTGGCCAGCTAATATGTCAATGCCACACAGGACATTGGACAGGAGTGTCAATGATTTGGTGGCAGACTTCGAGTTGGGCTTAAAGACTGCAGCAGTTGGCAACTATTCAAGAAAACTAGTTGAGTTTTGCAGTCTTCAGGCCCTGCAAATTATCGCATCACATGATATTAGGGAGAAGATAAGTGACGGTTCGCTAAGTCGGTTCACCTTCGATATGATGCTAGCTTGGGAAACCCCTACTCCATCGGATCAACAGGTCACCATGGTTGGTGATTAAGCATATGTATGTCACACATGAGAAATGCTTGAGTCCTGAGCTGAATGACTCGTGCTAAATTTTACAGGAGAGCATAGCGAAAGAAAGGGAAGATAGGAAGGAGCCACTTGGAGAAAATGAAGCTGTGATGGGTGATGAGACGTCATTGTTCTATTCAGATATCATGCCTCTTCTTGTAAGCATGTCAAAGAAATTACTGATTACCAGTGTATTATGGTCAATTTGCTCTAAGCAGACATCAATTGGTTACCCAGGTGAATGAAGAGCCAACTGTTGGGGAAGAAGCGTACGTGTGGTTTGGATCTGTATTCCCTTTGGCTTGTGACGTGGTCAATGCTCGATTCACATTTGAAGCTCTCACTGCTACCACAGCTAACAGGCTGCATTATCCTGCTTATGACAGATTCCTGAAAGAAATGGATAAGTATGCTGCCTGTTCCACGATTGAACCAAATATTCTTCATTTGTCGACATAACTGTCAAATGTATTAAGAATTACATACTCTAATATCTTTTAGGTCCTTCAAGTTCTTTCAAGATTTGCCAACTCCAACTGGAGTTGAATTCGCTGAAGATGAATTCATTTTGCACATGGAGGGCACAACAGGAACACAAAGGGTAGTCAGGCACATTGGAACCACTAGTTGGCCAGGTAATCAATTTGATCACTTTGTTTCTGATTGCTTCCATTTCTCATATTCTAGTAATCTGAATTAACGATTTTCCTTCATTAGTAAATAAAATATAACCTTAGTCAATGTTTGGTGTTTTTGGTTTTCTAGGCCGACTGACTCTGACAAACAAGGCACTATATTTTGAGGCTTCTGGAAAAATTTCATACGAAACTGCTATCAAGGTTGATCTTTCAGACACTGGAATAGAACACCAAATTAGCACTGCTTCAACAGGCCCTTTTGGTGTGCCTTTGTTTGACAAAGCCATTGTGTTTGAGTCACTGTGAGTTCCATCTTAAATATATAGAACCTTTCGGTGTTCATACGAAGAGCTTAGGCTAAATGATCAATTAGATCTGAACCATTCATCTGTGCAGATCGGAACCTCTGGTTTTGGAGTTCCCCGAGATGACTAGCTCAACAAGGCGCGATATGTGGCTTACTCTGATCAGAGAAGTACTCTTTATCCACCGTTTTATATCAATGTACAACATAGTATCCCCAATTCACAAATGGGAGGTACACTCTAGAATCATATTGGGAGTAATAAGGCTCCACGCCGCAAGAGAGATGCTACGGATGTCACCACCGCCCGCTTCTAGCTTTTTAGTGTTCTCACTGTATGATGACATGCCTAAAGGTGATTTTGTGCTTGAGCAACTAGCAAGCAATCTGAAACAGACCTCCACTATTACCCGATTGAGTGCATCCTATGTATTCAAGGGTTTAAGCAAATCTTATGTCACGCCTTTGAGTGCGGAGCTAGCCAAAGACCATGACGCAGACTCGAGTAGCCACGAGCAGCCCCTGGCATCCCTGGAAAACAAGATAGGTCAAGTGAAAGATGAAGCCAGGGAAGTCACTGCTGCCAATGCTGCCATTGAAGAGATGAAGGATGAAGGCATCTCCGATAGTCTTCTTGTACTGGTGGTACGATCAATTCCTGAACTTTTTTTTGCTTGGTATCTTCGTTGTTCTTCTTGTACTGTCTTAAATTAAACCACCATCCTGTCCCTTCTATGCAGGGGTTGGTCGGTCCCATCGGCAAACTGCGCCCAGTGATCCAGCAGATAACCTCGTGGGAGCGGCCGCTTGTTACTGGCACTATCCTTGCTGTAGCTCTGCTAACCATATACAAGTAAGCCTACACACATCACTGAAGCTGATCATCTTGGCCATGTATCTGAATAAATTAGAATCAGAAAATGGAACAGGACACGTAATGTGCATCTTTTCCCTCCCTCATGTGCAGCGAATGGTTCAGTTATGTGTTAGCTGCATCCCTGATACTGGCAGCTGGCCTGATGGTTTGGGCAAGGCAAAGAAAGATAGGCATGATATGCTCGGAAGTGATCATCGATACTTCTTCGGACAAGACAACAATGGAGAGCATAGTGGAGGCACAGCAAAGCCTACAAAAAGTGCACAAGTACATCAAGACAGCAAACGTTGCCATCCTCAGGTTGTGGTCGATTGCGCTGGCAAGGTCGCCAAAGGTAGTACCCCTGTAGTTGATAGGCAACAGTTGCGGTTGTTTGATCCAAAAGTCATTCTGGTTATTGCGTTCAACGCCTAATGTGGAGCTGGTAAGTAACATTCCACGTTGTTCGGTTTGCGCTTTGCATTTGCAGCACACAGAGACGATGATTTGGATGCTGACTGGGTCTGCGGTGGTGGTGGCCGTGATCCCGTTCAAGTACATTCTGACCGGGCTGATGGCGGGGCAGCTTCGCGGCGAACACGAGGGTCGCGAGGGCCGTGTTGAACCCACAGGGCGGCCGGCGGTGGAGGGAGTGGTGGGAGTCCATACCCGCCATCCCCGTTCGTACAGTTCAAAGTTGACAAGAAGGAGCTGTGAAATACTGAGACGAAGCCGGTCAAAACTCTTCTGCTTCCGAGTGTTCCTGTACTCTGTACCAGTACTTAGCTTTAGGGTGTGTTAATTTCCCATGCAAACCTAAAATATTTCCTCTTTCACCCATTACATCGAATCTTTGGACGTATGGAACATTAAATGTAGGTAAAAAAGATAACTAATTATATAGTTTGTCTGTAAATGTCGAGACGAATCTTTTAAGCCTAGTTAGTCTATGATTAGACAAATTTTGTCAAATAAGAACGAAAGGTGCTACAATCACTTTTTATCCACTTTTCACCAACTGAACACATCCTTAGCCTACAACTCTGTGTATGCTTTGCAGAAACGGTGTGCACTGCAGACTCGCAGAAGAAACTTGTTAGAAGCTGCTGTTCAGGAAGAATAAGTCATCAGGAAGATGTGAGCCGAGGATAAACGTTTGGCAGGGAATGAATATACCTATAGCATCTCCAACATCCAACAGCTCATCAATCATCAATATTTCATCCTGAAAGATCTCTCCAACAAATCACCAATAATCTCCCCCAATACAGAGGTCCACCTGTCAGATTTTTTTTTTTTTATTTTTTCCCTCTTCTTCTTTTCTTTTTCTTTCCTCTCTCCATCTATGCAGCGGCTCTTTCCTCTCTCCAGCGCCCGAGCATGGCCCGCTGCTCCCCACCCGTCGAGCACGAGCACTCCCCCATCGCTCCCTACCCCGTCGAGCACGCGGCCCGAGCACCCCCGCCCGCCGTGGCCTCCCCTCTCCTCCTCACGTCCGCCATGCATTCCCGCCTCCTGCTCCACTTCGGCGCCGCCCTCCTCCTCGTTCCTCCTCAGATCCGGATCCGGCGCCCCTCCTCGAGTCCTCGGCATGCAGCCCCTCCTCGATTTCTTCGGCTAGACGGTTGCCGCCCCTCCTCGGTACCTCCAGGCGACAGCGGGCAGCGAGCGGCAGGCCATGCTCGGGCGACAAGCTCCGAGGTATGCGCGGGTGGTGTCGGACGTAAGAAAAATCCGGATGGCGGCAGTTGCATGCGCGCCTGTAGTATTGAGGGAGTTGCATCTCTCCCTTTATTTGAGGGGAGTTGGGCTTGTTTTTGGTGATCACCAATTTATGGGGATGGGATGAAGGATCTGTTGGAGCTAAGATTTTGAGCCAACTCCCCAATATTGGTTGGATTGGGGAGTGCTCGTGCTCGACGGGTGGGGAGCAGCGGGCCATGCTCGGGCGCTGGAGAGAGGAAAGAGCCGCTGCATAGATGGAGAGAGGAAAGAAAAAGAAAAGAAGAAGAGGGAAAAAATAAAAAAAAAATCTGACAGGTGGACCTCTGTATTGGGGGAGATTATTGGTGATTTGTTGGAGAGATCTTTCAGGATGAAATATTGATGATTGATGAGCTGTTGGATGTTGGAGATGCTATAGGTATATTCATTCCCTGCCAAACGTTTATCCTCGGCTCACATCTTCCTGATGACTTATTCTTCCTGAACAGCAGCTTCTAACAAGTTTCTTCTGCGAGTCTGCAGTGCACACCGTTTCTGCAAAGCATACACAGAGTTGTAGGCTAAGGATGTGTTCAGTTGGTGAAAAGTGGATAAAAAGTGATTGTAGCACCTTTCGTTCTTATTTGACAAAATTTGTCTAATCATAGACTAACTAGGCTTAAAAGATTCGTCTCGACATTTACAGACAAACTATATAATTAGTTATCTTTTTTACCTACATTTAATGTTCCATACGTCCAAAGATTCGATGTAATGGGTGAAAGAGGAAATATTTTAGGTTTGCATGGGAAATTAACACACCCTAAAGCTAAGTACTGGTACAGAGTACAGGAACACTCGGAAGCAGAAGAGTTTTGACCGGCTTCGTCTCAGTATTTCACAGCTCCTTCTTGTCAACTTTGAACTGTACGAACGGGGATGGCGGGTATGGACTCCCACCACTCCCTCCACCGCCGGCCGCCCTGTGGGTTCAACACGGCCCTCGCGACCCTCGTGTTCGCCGCGAAGCTGCCCGCCATCAGCCCGGTCAGAATGTACTTGAACGGGATCACGGCCACCACCACCGCAGACCCAGTCAGCATCCAAATCATCGTCTCTGTGTGCTGCAAATGCAAAGCGCAAACCGAACAACGTGGAATGTTACTTACCAGCTCCACATTAGGCGTTGAACGCAATAACCAGAATGACTTTTGGATCAAACAACCGCAACTGTTGCCTATCAACTACAGGGGTACTACCTTTGGCGACCTTGCCAGCGCAATCGACCACAACCTGAGGATGGCAACGTTTGCTGTCTTGATGTACTTGTGCACTTTTTGTAGGCTTTGCTGTGCCTCCACTATGCTCTCCATTGTTGTCTTGTCCGAAGAAGTATCGATGATCACTTCCGAGCATATCATGCCTATCTTTCTTTGCCTTGCCCAAACCATCAGGCCAGCTGCCAGTATCAGGGATGCAGCTAACACATAACTGAACCATTCGCTGCACATGAGGGAGGGAAAAGATGCACATTACGTGTCCTGTTCCATTTTCTGATTCTAATTTATTCAGATACATGGCCAAGATGATCAGCTTCAGTGATGTGTGTAGGCTTACTTGTATATGGTTAGCAGAGCTACAGCAAGGATAGTGCCAGTAACAAGCGGCCGCTCCCACGAGGTTATCTGCTGGATCACTGGGCGCAGTTTGCCGATGGGACCGACCAACCCCTGCATAGAAGGGACAGGATGGTGGTTTAATTTAAGACAGTACAAGAAGAACAACGAAGATACCAAGCAAAAAAAAGTTCAGGAATTGATCGTACCACCAGTACAAGAAGACTATCGGAGATGCCTTCATCCTTCATCTCTTCAATGGCAGCATTGGCAGCAGTGACTTCCCTGGCTTCATCTTTCACTTGACCTATCTTGTTTTCCAGGGATGCCAGGGGCTGCTCGTGGCTACTCGAGTCTGCGTCATGGTCTTTGGCTAGCTCCGCACTCAAAGGCGTGACATAAGATTTGCTTAAACCCTTGAATACATAGGATGCACTCAATCGGGTAATAGTGGAGGTCTGTTTCAGATTGCTTGCTAGTTGCTCAAGCACAAAATCACCTTTAGGCATGTCATCATACAGTGAGAACACTAAAAAGCTAGAAGCGGGCGGGTGGTGACATCCGTAGCATCTCTCTTGCGGCGTGGAGCCTTATTACTCCCAATATGATTCTAGAGTGTACCTCCCATTTGTGAATTGGGGATACTATGTTGTACATTGATATAAAACGGTGGATAAAGAGTACTTCTCTGATCAGAGTAAGCCACATATCGCGCCTTGTTGAGCTAGTCATCTCGGGGAACTCCAAAACCAGAGGTTCCGATCTGCACAGATGAATGGTTCAGATCTAATTGATCATTTAGCCTAAGCTCTTCGTATGAACACCGAAAGGTTCTATATATTTAAGATGGAACTCACAGTGACTCAAACACAATGGCTTTGTCAAACAAAGGCACACCAAAAGGGCCTGTTGAAGCAGTGCTAATTTGGTGTTCTATTCCAGTGTCTGAAAGATCAACCTTGATAGCAGTTTCGTATGAAATTTTTCCAGAAGCCTCAAAATATAGTGCCTTGTTTGTCAGAGTCAGTCGGCCTAGAAAACCAAAAACACCAAACATTGACTAAGGTTATATTTTATTTACTAATGAAGGAAAATCGTTAATTCAGATTACTAGAATATGAGAAATGGAAGCAATCAGAAACAAAGTGATCAAATTGATTACCTGGCCAACTAGTGGTTCCAATGTGCCTGACTACCCTTTGTGTTCCTGTTGTGCCCTCCATGTGCAAAATGAATTCATCTTCAGCGAATTCAACTCCAGTTGGAGTTGGCAAATCTTGAAAGAACTTGAAGGACCTAAAAGATATTAGAGTATGTAATTCTTAATACATTTGACAGTTATGTCGACAAATGAAGAATATTTGGTTCAATCGTGGAACAGGCAGCATACTTATCCATTTCTTTCAGGAATCTGTCATAAGCAGGATAATGCAGCCTGTTAGCTGTGGTAGCAGTGAGAGCTTCAAATGTGAATCGAGCATTGACCACGTCACAAGCCAAAGGGAATACAGATCCAAACCACACGTACGCTTCTTCCCCAACAGTTGGCTCTTCATTCACCTGGGTAACCAATTGATGTCTGCTTAGAGCAAATTGACCATAATACACTGGTAATCAGTAATTTCTTTGACATGCTTACAAGAAGAGGCATGATATCTGAATAGAACAATGACGTCTCATCACCCATCACAGCTTCATTTTCTCCAAGTGGCTCCTTCCTATCTTCCCTTTCTTTCGCTATGCTCTCCTGTAAAATTTAGCACGAGTCATTCAGCTCAGGACTCAAGCATTTCTCATGTGTGACATACATATGCTTAATCACCAACCATGGTGACCTGTTGATCCGATGGAGTAGGGGTTTCCCAAGCTAGCATCATATCGAAGGTGAACCGACTTAGCGAACCGTCACTTATCTTCTCCCTAATATCATGTGATGCGATAATTTGCAGGGCCTGAAGACTGCAAAACTCAACTAGTTTTCTTGAATAGTTGCCAACTGCTGCAGTCTTTAAGCCCAACTCGAAGTCTGCCACCAAATCATTGACACTCCTGTCCAATGTCCTGTGTGGCATTGACATATTAGCTGGCCAAATTTCGAAGTAAATTAAAGAGTATTTTAAGTTTTCTTTCCTTAAGAAAAGAATATGTCTGTTACTCCATGCTAATATATAGCCAAAAGGATGTATGGAGAGAGACAAAAACCCAGATAAAACATGTCAATAAATTATACAGTTCAGGATGCTATACGAGAAGAGATTTTGCTTGCTTCAAAATAATACCACCCCTTCTGAACTGATGGAAATGAGAATTGGATTACAAGTTTTTGGCTTAAGCATTATTAAGTTGTCAAATACAAGATGCGTATATTCATGGGTCCCTGTATTCACTCCACAAATAATACTGCATCAAAACTAAACC
>JAHUYU010001187.1:0-14317 GCA_030439765.1 Tripidium arundinaceum | reverse complement strand
AAGTGTCTGCCTCCTAAAATGTATTTACGGAGGCGGGTCTCTTAAGAAGTCCGCCTCCGAAAAATCCTCAGCTATTTTAGGAGACGGTTGAATTTTGTGACCGCCTCCGTTAATGATTGGGCAGTGTCTCGCAAAATCATTTATGTAGTAGTGTGTATAACACGACCCCCGGACTATATAAGGCGGGGTAGGGAGCCTCCGATCGGTGCCTCATCATAGATCTCGCAATTTCATAGGGCAAAGATTACAAACACATTAGTGCCCCTGATCGATTCTCCACTGGACGTAGGGCAGATCTGTGCCGAAACTAGTATAAATCCATTTCTTGTGTGTTACCCACTTGATTCCCTGCGCACAATACGTCTGATCTATATTGCTGGAGATAATCCATCTGACAATCATCAAAATTTCTATATGGCTTTGCATTAGACTACTTATGAGACTGCTAACGTGTAACAATATATTTTCCCTTAGCTAAATCACAATGAGACCATACGGAGATGTTCAAAACTGGTTTGTCATCGTCCGTGGCCTCAACTGATTTTGGTCATTGAACCGATGTTGGTTAGAATATTGTTCTCGTCGGTGTAGGATGCCATCATCCAATAGTAATTGCTTTATTATCCGATACGTATATTTTGTCTGTCTGGTTTTGTTGTTCTCCCGATATTGCCTTGGAGATGTGACTAAAATCCTGTTCTTTGTGGCTGATGCTTGCTGGCCTTTAGTGCTGCCAGTTGAAGTTTGGTACCTTTGATAATATTGTCAAGAGCACATGAAGGCTAAAAATTTCTTCACTATTCTTAGTATCCTATTTTCTTCCTTCTAATTTCCACCAGAGCTAGTATTGCCAGAATTTTTTCCTTAGCATCATCTAATTACATGCAATCGAGTTGCCACCTACAGAAGCTTGATTTGCATTTTCGCGTATTGTCTTTCTTTATATCTAAAATTTCTAAATTAGACTATAGTATTTTTTTTCTTGTCATATTGGATATGAATTGAACTGACTTATTTATTAATTGTATTTGACATGGATACTCTATTTATTCTTAGCCGTTAGATCGTCATAGAGTCCAACATTGGTATTTTTTCCTTTTTTGATTAACCTCGTAATTTCTAGCCATTGTATTTGACATGAATAATCTATTTGTTCTCAGCCGTTAGATGCATATTTCTTTCTTTTTTCTGGGTTTAATCTCATAATTTGTAGGCCTTGTATTTGATATGGGTAGTCTATTTCTTCTTGGCCGTTAGATCATCATAAAATCAAAAAGGTACAAATTCTTTTATTTTTTGAATAATCTCATAATTTCTAGGTCTTGTATTTGATATGGATACTCTATTTGTTCCTAACCATTAGATCATCGTAAAATCTAACGGTGCATATTTTTCTTTTTCTGATTAATCTCGTAATTTCTAGAACTTGTTATTTGACGTGGATACTCTATTTGTTTTTTGTTGTTAGATCATCATAAATCCCGACGATGCATATTCTTTTTACGATTAATCTCAAAATTTTTAGGCCTTGTATTTATGGATACCCTATTTATACTCAGCAATTAGATCATCTTAAAATCCAATGTTGCATATTCTTTTTTTTTCCAAACTCTATTTATTCTTGTCTATTGAAGATCCTTTCTCTCTTCCGAACCATGAAAATGAATATTTTAATGGCTACGGTGTCCTATGGTAAATAACCTGGTTTTATAATGGTACTGGGCCAATAACCGAATTGGCAGTGTCCAACGGCAAATTTAACATTTGGTAGTGTCGCTGAGCAAAATTTAACATTTTATATCTAACAAAGTTCCACAACAATACGCGAGATATCCTTCAAATTATATTAGTACAACCATGTTAAAAGGAGTCACCACGTTCGCTAAGAGGGTCTAGAAATTACGAGATTAATCAGAAAAAAGAAAAGAGTATACACCGTTGGATTTGATGATGATCTAACAGACAAGAATAAATAGAGTTTGGAAAAAAAAAGAATATGCAACATTGGATTTTAAGATGATCTAATTGCTGAGTATAAATAGGGTATCCATAAATACAAGGCCTAAAAATTTTGAGATTAATCGTAAAAAGAATATGCATCGTCGGGATTTATGATGATCTAACAACAAAAAACAAATAGAGTATCCACGTCAAATAACAAGTTCTAGAAATTACGAGATTAATCAGAAAAAGAAAAATATGCACCGTTAGATTTTACGATGATCTAATGGTTAGGAACAAATAGAGTATCCATATCAAATACAAGACCTAGAAATTATGAGATTATTCAAAAAATAAAAGAATTTGTACCTTTTTGATTTTATGATGATCTAACGGCCAAGAAGAAATAGACTACCCATATCAAATACAAGGCCTACAAATTATGAGATTAAACCCAGAAAAAAGAAAGAAATATGCATCTAACGGCTGAGAACAAATAGATTATTCATGTCAAATACAATGGCTAGAAATTACGAGGTTAATCAAAAAAGGAAAAAATACCAATGTTGGACTCTATGACGATCTAACGGCTAAGAATAAATAGAGTATCCATGTCAAATACAATTAATAAATAAGTCAGTTCAATTCATATCCAATATGACAAGAAAAAAAATACTATAGTCTAATTTAGAAATTTTAGATATAAAGAAAGACAATACGCGAAAATGCAAATCAAGCTTCTGTAGGTGGCAACTCGATTGCATGTAATTAGATGATGCTAAGGAAAAAATTCTGGCAATACTAGCTCTGGTGGAAATTAGAAGGAAGAAAATAGGATACTAAGAATAGTGAAGAAATTTTTAGCCTTCATGTGCTCTTGACAATATTATCAAAGGTACCAAACTTCAACTGGCAGCACTAAAGGCCAGCAAGCATCAGCCACAAAGAACAGGATTTTAGTCACATCTCCAAGGCAATATCGGGAGAACAACAAAACCAGACAGACAAAATATACGTATCGGATAATAAAGCAATTACTATTGGATGATGGCATCCTACACCGACGAGAACAATATTCTAACCAACATCGGTTCAATGACCAAAATCAGTTGAGGCCACGGACGATGACAAACCAGTTTTGAACATCTCCGTATGGTCTCATTGTGATTTAGCTAAGGGAAAATATATTGTTACACGTTAGCAGTCTCATAAGTAGTCTAATGCAAAGCCATATAGAAATTTTGATGATTGTCAGATGGATTATCTCCAGCAATATAGATCAGACGTATTGTGCGCAGGGAATCAAGTGGGTAACACACAAGAAATGGATTTATACTAGTTTCGGCACAGATCTGCCCTACGTCCAGTGGAGAATCGATCAGGGGCACTAATGTGTTTGTAATCTTTGCCCTATGAAATTGCGAGATCTATGATGAGGCACCGATCGGAGGCTCCCTACCCCGCCTTATATAGTCCGGGGGTCGTGTTATACACACTACTACATAAATGATTTTGCGAGACACTGCCCAATCATTAACGGAGGCGGTCACAAAATTCAACCGTCTCCTAAAATAGCTGAGGATTTTTGGAGGCGGACGTTTTATTTACCTAGGTGGTCAGAAACTACCCATCTCCTAAAAAGGATTTACGGAGGCGGTCACAAAGTGTCTGCCTCCTAAAATGTATTTACGGAGGCGGGTCTCTTAAGAAGTCCGCCTCCGAAAATGGAGGCCATTTTCAGAGGCGGGCCTCTCCATAAATGTGTCCGAGCCCACTACCGTCCTGTGTGAGCCCATCTCGGCCCGATATCCGGTTCGTCGTATATAAGTAGAGAAACCCTAGCTTTCTATCTCCTCCCCACACCGCAGACTCAGTCACTCAGCCGCGACCATCTCTCTTCCTCTCTCTCTGCTAACTCTACCCACCCACGCACTCCTATCCTCTGACAACGATGATGGTGGCTCCAGGCAGTGAGGGCGCACGCCCCGACGGCGGATCCGGCGGCAGCAGGGGTAGCTCGCGCCCCAGTGGCAAATCCGGCGACAGCGTGAGCCGCTCGCGCCCCACCGACGGCGGGGGCCGGTCATGCCCTGGCGGCGGAGGCCCGCACGCTCCCCGGTGGCGGATCCGACGGCAGCGGGTGCGGCTCGTGCCCTGCACGTGCCCCGACAGCGGTTCCGGAGGCAACGAAGGCCGCACGTGCCCTGCACGCACCCCGACGGCGTATTCGGCAGCAGCGGGGGCCGCACGCGCCCCGGCGCCGATTGCCACTCGCGCCCGGCCAGGTTTCTTCCGGATCTGCGTCGTCGGCAGAGGCTCGCGATGGCTACGGGGCTCGGATCTGGCGAGTAGCGGCGACGACGCCTAGGTCCGGTGGCGGCGGCGCATCGATGGGCTCAGCGGGCCTCATCGACGCACTCCCCAATTTTTTTTATTTTTTTATTTTGTTAACGCAGGCAGGCAATTGTCCGCCTCCGTAGAGTTTGGTTTACACAGGCGTGGGAATGGAGATGGACCATTTGCCGGCCTTCGAAAATACTTTTTGACCGCCTGGGATACCTGTTACTCTAGTAGTGAGATAGAGTCCCGATAGGTTTACATAAAGGTTTCCTAGTTCGTTATAGGGAAATCTATCAGATAGAGTTACTTTCTAAGTGTTGGTGCTCAAAATGTGCATACCAAGGGTATGGAGAAGAGCCAGTAGAGCTCCCTAGTGGTGTGGATGGAGTTGGCCTCGAGCTTCTCTTCCCCTTGCCTCTCCTCCTTAGAATATCCTCGTTCTCCTCTTCTCCTTGCTAGAGGGAGGGAGCTCCTCTCCCTTCTACCTCCAGCAAGTCCTTGCGGTGGTCTTCTAGATCTCTTCCACGACCTTCTCTTGCTACTCCTCTTCCTTTCCAAATCCCCTCCTTCTCTTGGTGTTCTTGGTGGTGTGGAGTGAGAGAGTAGAGTGACAGTGAGAGAGAGTGGAGGGTGGTCTGCTGGTAAAGCTCCACTCGAGCTCAAGTGTGGGCAGGTGGCTTGACATGTGGGGCCAGGAAAGCCTAGAACTAGACAGCTCATTTTTGTGAATGCAATGTTTTGCCGGACTGTCCGACAGATCAAGTTTTTGTGTAGACTGCTAAGTCTAAAACTATGCATTTTGGAACTGTCCGGGTGAACAACCGGACTATCCACGAATGCACAACAGAGACCAGAAAGTACAGTTTTTGCATATGCAAGTTTGCAAAACCAAAATTAAAATGCTGATGATGCTTATGATGTCTATGAAAATGCATTAGTCACGACCAGGTTGTGACACCCTCAACAGGCTCCCTCGAGCAGGCCATGCCATCTTCGACTACTACTTCTCAAGCACGCCCTTGATAGGCTCCCTCGAGTCGGTCACACCATCTTCGACTATGTCGTCGACTATGACTGTTCGGACAGTCCGGCAAAACATTGCATTCACAAAAATGAGCTGTCTAGTTCTAGGCTTTCCTGGCCCCACATGTCAAGCCACCTGCCCACACTTGAGCTCGAGTGGAGCTTTACCAGCAGACCACCCTCCACTCTCTCTCACTGTCACTCTACTCTCTCACTCCACACCACCAAGAACACCAAGAGAAGGAGGGGATTTGGAAAGGAAGAGGAGTAGCAAGAGAAGGTCGTGGAAGAGATCTAGAAGACCACCGCAAGGACTTGCTGGAGGTAGAAGGGAGAGGAGCTCCCTCCCTCTAGCAAGGAGAAGAGGAGAACGAGGATATTCTAAGGAGGAGAGGCAAGGGGAAGAGAAGCTCGAGGCCAACTCCATCCACACCACTAGGGAGCTCTACTGGCTCTTCTCCATACCCTTGGTATGCACATTTTGAGCACCAACACTTAGAAAGTAACTCTATCTGATAGATTTCCCTATAACGAACTAGGAAACCTTTATGTAAACCTATCGGGACTCTATCTCACTACTAGAGTAACAGGTATCCCAGGCGGTCAAAAAGTATTTTCGAAGGCCGGCAAATGGTCCATCTCCATTCCCACGCCTGTGTAAACCAAACTCTACGGAGGCGGACAATTGCCTGCCTGCGTTAACAAAATAAAAAAATAAAAAAAATTGGGGAGTGCGTCGATGAGGCCCGCTGAGCCCATCGATGCGCCGCCGCCACCGGACCTAGGCGTCGTCGCCGCTACTCGCCAGATCCGAGCCCCGTAGCCATCGCGAGCCTCTGCCGACGACGCAGATCCGGAAGAAACCTGGCCGGGCGCGAGTGGCAATCGGCGCCGGGGCGCGTGCGGCCCCCGCTGCTGCCGAATACGCCGTCGGGGTGCGTGCAGGGCACGTGCGGCCTTCGTTGCCTCCGGAACCGCTGTCGGGGCACGTGCAGGGCACGAGCCGCACCCGCTGCCGTCGGATCCGCCACCGGGGAGCGTGCGGGCCTCCGCCGCCAGGGCATGACCGGCCCCCGCCGTCGGTGGGGCGCGAGCGGCTCACGCTGTCGCCGGATTTGCCACTGGGGCGCGAGCTACCCCTGCTGCCGCCGGATCCGCCGTCGGGGCGTGCGCCCTCACTGCCTGGAGCCACCATCATCGTTGTCAGAGGATAGGAGTGCGTGGGTGGGTAGAGTTAGCAGAGAGAGAGGAAGAGAGATGGTCGCGGCTGAGTGACTGAGTCTGCGGTGTGGGGAGGAGATAGAAAGCTAGGGTTTCTCTACTTATATACGACGAACCGGATATCGGGCCGAGATGGGCTCACACAGGACGGTAGTGGGCTCGGACACATTTATGGAGAGGCCCGCCTCTGAAAATGGCCTCCATTTTCGGAGGCGGACTTCTTAAGAGACCCGCCTCCGTAAATACATTTTAGGAGGCAGACACTTTGTGACCGCCTCCGTAAATCCTTTTTAGGAGATGGGTAGTTTCTGACCACCTAGGTAAATAAAACGTCCGCCTCCAAAAATCCTCAGCTATTTTAGGAGACGGTTGAATTTTGTGACCGCCTCCGTTAATGATTGGGCAGTGTCTCGCAAAATCATTTATGTAGTAGTGTGTATAACACGACCCCCGGACTATATAAGGCGGGGTAGGGAGCCTCCGATCGGTGCCTCATCATAGATCTCGCAATTTCATAGGGCAAAGATTACAAACACATTAGTGCCCCTGATCGATTCTCCACTGGACGTAGGGCAGATCTGTGCCGAAACTAGTATAAATCCATTTCTTGTGTGTTACCCACTTGATTCCCTGCGCACAATACGTCTGATCTATATTGCTGGAGATAATCCATCTGACAATCATCAAAATTTCTATATGGCTTTGCATTAGACTACTTATGAGACTGCTAACGTGTAACAATATATTTTCCCTTAGCTAAATCACAATGAGACCATACGGAGATGTTCAAAACTGGTTTGTCATCGTCCGTGGCCTCAACTGATTTTGGTCATTGAACCGATGTTGGTTAGAATATTGTTCTCGTCGGTGTAGGATGCCATCATCCAATAGTAATTGCTTTATTATCCGATACGTATATTTTGTCTGTCTGGTTTTGTTGTTCTCCCGATATTGCCTTGGAGATGTGACTAAAATCCTGTTCTTTGTGGCTGATGCTTGCTGGCCTTTAGTGCTGCCAGTTGAAGTTTGGTACCTTTGATAATATTGTCAAGAGCACATGAAGGCTAAAAATTTCTTCACTATTCTTAGTATCCTATTTTCTTCCTTCTAATTTCCACCAGAGCTAGTATTGCCAGAATTTTTTCCTTAGCATCATCTAATTACATGCAATCGAGTTGCCACCTACAGAAGCTTGATTTGCATTTTCGCGTATTGTCTTTCTTTATATCTAAAATTTCTAAATTAGACTATAGTATTTTTTTTCTTGTCATATTGGATATGAATTGAACTGACTTATTTATTAATTGTATTTGACATGGATACTCTATTTATTCTTAGCCGTTAGATCGTCATAGAGTCCAACATTGGTATTTTTTCCTTTTTTGATTAACCTCGTAATTTCTAGCCATTGTATTTGACATGAATAATCTATTTGTTCTCAGCCGTTAGATGCATATTTCTTTCTTTTTTCTGGGTTTAATCTCATAATTTGTAGGCCTTGTATTTGATATGGGTAGTCTATTTCTTCTTGGCCGTTAGATCATCATAAAATCAAAAAGGTACAAATTCTTTTATTTTTTGAATAATCTCATAATTTCTAGGTCTTGTATTTGATATGGATACTCTATTTGTTCCTAACCATTAGATCATCGTAAAATCTAACGGTGCATATTTTTCTTTTTCTGATTAATCTCGTAATTTCTAGAACTTGTTATTTGACGTGGATACTCTATTTGTTTTTTGTTGTTAGATCATCATAAATCCCGACGATGCATATTCTTTTTACGATTAATCTCAAAATTTTTAGGCCTTGTATTTATGGATACCCTATTTATACTCAGCAATTAGATCATCTTAAAATCCAATGTTGCATATTCTTTTTTTTTCCAAACTCTATTTATTCTTGTCTGTTAGATCATCATCAAATCCAACGGTGTATACTCTTTTCTTTTTTCTGATTAATCTCGTAATTTCTAGACCCTCTTAGCGAACGTGGTGACTCCTTTTAACATGGTTGTACTAATATAATTTGAAGGATATCTCGCGTATTGTTGTGGAACTTTGTTAGATATAAAATGTTAAATTTTGCTCAGCGACACTACCAAATGTTAAATTTGCCGTTGGACACTGCCAATTCGGTTATTGGCCCAGTACCATTATAAAACCAGGTTATTTACCATAGGACACCGTAGCCATTAAAATATTCATTTTCATGGTTCGGAAGAGAGAAAGGATCTTCAATAGACAAGAATAAATAGAGTTTGGAAAAAAAAAGAATATGCAACATTGGATTTTAAGATGATCTAATTGCTGAGTATAAATAGGGTATCCATAAATACAAGGCCTAAAAATTTTGAGATTAATCGTAAAAAGAATATGCATCGTCGGGATTTATGATGATCTAACAACAAAAAACAAATAGAGTATCCACGTCAAATAACAAGTTCTAGAAATTACGAGATTAATCAGAAAAAGAAAAATATGCACCGTTAGATTTTACGATGATCTAATGGTTAGGAACAAATAGAGTATCCATATCAAATACAAGACCTAGAAATTATGAGATTATTCAAAAAATAAAAGAATTTGTACCTTTTTGATTTTATGATGATCTAACGG
Source organism: Tripidium arundinaceum (assembly GCA_030439765.1). NCBI lineage: Eukaryota > Viridiplantae > Streptophyta > Magnoliopsida > Poales > Poaceae > Tripidium > Tripidium arundinaceum. The sequence goes on along the minus strand of JAHUYU010001187.1, from coordinate 5,173 downwards.
CCAAGAAGAAATAGACTACCCATATCAAATACAAGGCCTACAAATTATGAGATTAAACCCAGAAAAAAGAAAGAAATATGCATCTAACGGCTGAGAACAAATAGATTATTCATGTCAAATACAATGGCTAGAAATTACGAGGTTAATCAAAAAAGGAAAAAATACCAATGTTGGACTCTATGACGATCTAACGGCTAAGAATAAATAGAGTATCCATGTCAAATACAATTAATAAATAAGTCAGTTCAATTCATATCCAATATGACAAGAAAAAAAATACTATAGTCTAATTTAGAAATTTTAGATATAAAGAAAGACAATACGCGAAAATGCAAATCAAGCTTCTGTAGGTGGCAACTCGATTGCATGTAATTAGATGATGCTAAGGAAAAAATTCTGGCAATACTAGCTCTGGTGGAAATTAGAAGGAAGAAAATAGGATACTAAGAATAGTGAAGAAATTTTTAGCCTTCATGTGCTCTTGACAATATTATCAAAGGTACCAAACTTCAACTGGCAGCACTAAAGGCCAGCAAGCATCAGCCACAAAGAACAGGATTTTAGTCACATCTCCAAGGCATATCGGGAGAACAACAAAACCAGACAGACAAAATATACGTATCGGATAATAAAGCAATTACTATTGGATGATGGCATCCTACACCGACGAGAACAATATTCTAACCAACATCGGTTACAATGACCAAAATCAGTTGAGGCCACGGACGATGACAAACCAGTTTTGAACATCTCCGTATGGTCTCATTGTGATTTAGCTAAGGGAAAATATATTGTTACACGTTAGCAGTCTCATAAGTAGTCTAATGCAAAGCCATATAGAAATTTTGATGATTGTCAGATGGATTATCTCCAGCAATATAGATCAGACGTATTGTGCGCAGGGAATCAAGTGGGTACACACAAAGAAATGGATTTATACTAGTTTCGGCACAGATCTGCCCTACGTCCAGTGGAGAATCGATCAGGGGCACTAATGTGTTTGTAATCTTTGCCCTATGAAATTGCGAGATCTATGATGAGGCACCGATCGGAGGCTCCCTACCCCGCCTTAAATAGTCCGGGGGTCGTGTTATACACACTACTACATAAATGATTTTGCGAGACACTGCCCAATCATTAACGGAGGCGGTCACAAAATTCAACCGTCTCCTAAAATAGCTGAGGATTTTTGGAGGCGGACGTTTTATTTACCTAGGTGGTCAGAAACTACCCATCTCCTAAAAAGGATTTACGGAGGCGGTCACAAAGTGTCTGCCTCCTAAAATGTATTTACGGAGGCGGGTCTCTTAAGAAGTCCGCCTCCGAAAATGGAGGCCATTTTCAGAGGCGGGCCTCTCCATAAATGTGTCCGAGCCCACTACCGTCCTGTGTGAGCCCATCTCGGCCCGATATCCGGTTCGTCGTATATAAGTAGAGAAACCCTAGCTTTCTATCTCCTCCCACACCGCAGACTCTCAGTCACTCAGCCGCGACCATCTCTCTTCCTCTCTCTCTGCTAACTCTACCCACCCACGCACTCCTATCCTCTGACAAACGATGATGGTGGCTCCAGGCAGTGAGGGCGCACGCCCCGACGGCGGATCCGGCGCAGCAGGGGTAGCTCGCGCCCCAGTGGCAAATCCGGCGACAGCGTGAGCCGCTCGCGCCCCACCGACGGCGGGGGCCGGTCATGCCCTGGCGGCGGAGGCCCCGCACGCTCCCCGGTGGCGGATCCGACGGCAGCGGGTGCGGCTCGTGCCCTGCACGTGCCCCGACAGCGGTTCCGGAGGCAACGAAGGCCGCACGTGCCCTGCACGCACCCCGACGGCGTATTCGGCAGCAGCGGGGGCCGCACGCGCCCCGGCGCCGATTGCCACTCGCGCCCGGCCAGGTTTCTTCCGGATCTGCGTCGTCGGCAGAGGCTCGCGATGGCTACGGGGCTCGGATCTGGCGAGTAGCGGCGACGACGCCTAGGTCCGGTGGCGGCGGCGCATCGATGGGCTCAGCGGGCCTCATCGACGCACTCCCCAATTTTTTTTATTTTTTTATTTGTTAACGCAGGCAGGCAATTGTCCGCCTCCGTAGAGTTTGGTTTACACAGGCGTGGGAATGGAGATGGACCATTTGCCGGCCTTCGAAAATACTTTTTGACCGCCTGGGATACCTGTTACTCTAGTAGTGAGATAGAGTCCCGATAGGTTTACATAAAGGTTTCCTAGTTCGTTATAGGGAAATCTATCAGATAGAGTTAGTTTCTAAGTACATCTCGCTATGCCTTGTCCACCAAGTAGATGACATACCCCGTCCAGATTGGGCTTCTGGTGTAGACTATTGGGTACACCACGTTCCATTTGGCCTATTCTCTAGGCGGTGAGGTACCTATGTCTATAATACTAACAGTAGCCCTCATCTTGCGTAGGTTACTCCTCTAAAGGTGCAGTCCTTAGTCCTTTGAATATTGCTCGTCATGAAGTCCTGTTCAAGATAAGGATGTAGTGGAGTAGGGAATCTGAGCCACCTCGTCTTCACACACTTTTTGTGTTCGAGCGGTCTTTTATTGTTGTAGTGGACCGGGTTTGCGCAAGCGGACCCTGTATTATGAGATTTGGAGAATTGGTAGGAGGGTAAGCTTGAATCCCTTGTCTTCTTCTGATCTGAGCACGCATTGAGTATACCCAGTGATGATTCGGGTGAGGACTGACGGTGGTGTGTCCGAACAGTCATAGTCGACGACATAGTCGAAGATGGTGTGACCGACTCGAGGGAGCCTATCAAGGGCGTGCTTGAGAAGTAGTAGTCGAAGATGGCATGGCCTGCTCGAGGGAGCCTGTTGAGGGTGTCACAACCTGGTCGTGACTAATGCATTTTCATAGACATCATAAGCATCATCAGCATTTTAATTTTGGTTTTGCAAACTTGCATATGCAAAAACTGTACTTTCTGGTCTCTGTTGTGCATTCGTGGATAGTCCGGTTGTTCACCCGGACAGTTCCAAAATGCATAGTTTTAGACTTAGCAGTCTACACAAAAACTTGATCTGTCGGACAGTCCGGCAAAACATTGCATTCACAAAAATGAGCTGTCTAGTTCTAGGCTTTCCTGGCCCCACATGTCAAGCCACCTGCCCACACTTGAGCTCGAGTGGAGCTTTACCAGCAGACCACCCTCCACTCTCTCTCACTGTCACTCTACTCTCTCACTCCACACCACCAAGAACACCAAGAGAAGGAGGGGATTTGGAAAGGAAGAGGAGTAGCAAGAGAAGGTCGTGGAAGAGATCTAGAAGACCACCGCAAGGACTTGCTGGAGGTAGAAGGGAGAGGAGCTCCCTCCCTCTAGCAAGGAGAAGAGGAGAACGAGGATATTCTAAGGAGGAGAGGCAAGGGGAAGAGAAGCTCGAGGCCAACTCCATCCACACCACTAGGGAGCTCTACTGGCTCTTCTCCATACCCTTGGTATGCACATTTTGAGCACCAACACTTAGAAAGCCACCCCTATGGAGATTATGATGACTAGATGAAATGTATCTAGATTCACCTAGTTAGATATGCTCTATACGACCCTAGGAACACCCACACAAAATAGTTTAGACATGTAAACACTCTATTGTTGGATTTCATTTTCGAAGTCCTAATAACACATCAACTGTGTTTTGGGATGCAAGCAGGTGTAGGATGGCCTGCTACCCGCTAGGCCTGCCTACAAAAACGGCGGTAGCAGACACCTGCGTTTACGAAGCAGTAAAAAGTTGGCGGACAGCAAAGCCTAGCAAGCTATAGAACCTGCGTTGCATGCGTTGCCCGCATCTCCTGCCACCCGCTTCTCTTGCCACGCTCTTTCCACGGAGAAAGTGCAGTCAGATGATGATGCTTTTGATTTTACAGCAGAGAAGCAAGGACAGTTTGGATAAGAGGAAAAGGTCTGTAAGGAAACTTGTCTAGTATTTGCTTCGAACCACATTGTGATTCATGCATTTGTAAGATCAACACAGTCAGAATGTTTTCGCACGCCGGCTCCGGCAAGCACCTGCAGGCCTCTTCCCTCTTCCCACAAAGCCCAGCAGGAGCTGTCGATTAGCAAAAAAAAAGAACTGGTAGGCTCCTGCAGACCATTCAAATCCTGCATGCAGGTGATGCGGCGGATTGCAGGCTATCTGCAGGTGCGCTTGCTTGCATCTGTGTTCTCACAGAAAGTCCGGCAGATCACCCGAACAATCCGCGAGAACACTCTGCACTTAGAGACTGTTAGTATTTCTTAACGCATACAGAAATATTCCGTAAGCGTACGGATATACTGTTGTAGCATTTCACCCGAAAGTATTCAGGGTATCGGTCATTTATATTTTCCCAAAGGAAGGCATGGTGTAAAGTCTCTAATAGGGATATGGACAAGATAACATGACTGCATAATAGACCAAAGTTCATAACAGGGGTAAGCCAGGATAAATATTGAATAGTGTGACACACACTCAAGCCAATCTCAAGGATAAAGATAAAAGAAAGAATAAAAAATAAAAGAATATACCTAAACTGGAGCATGCTTACCCTAAATAGCTATGCTAAGATGAGTAGATGATCATACACATACATGGTATTCTAAGGATAGAGATTCTAAGTTAAGATAGCCTTGGTCACTAAAAACTTGCTTCGGGCACCGGCATACACCTGGTCTGCCAAGCGATACCGGTTTGTAGCTCTATGTCAGAACCCAAAACGTGGGGGATTACGAGGGACGGACAGGGCTGTCACCACTTGCCGCCTACCCCTCAACCATGGGGCACGAGGCAAACGAAGGTAGCCTCTAGCCTAGACACCACGTCTACGCTATCGACTACTACTCTAGTGTCACGCAGGGTTATCCGTCTTCATCAGGGCCCTCTACTAGAGTATTCATCTCAAGGACGAACGACGAACCCGCAAGTAAATAATGAACAAGATTAACTTAAAGTGGAACTCACCACCTCAACTTAGGTCTTAGTCTAATCATATATGTTGTATGAAAGATTAAGAATAAAGTCCTATATGCTAAACTAATAACATAAGAACTTAGCTCTATTTCATAAGCATAGTTATATTGATAATATGAGAGCAAGTACAAAAGAAAACTCTTGATATTATTCATACCAAAAAACTCAAGTTGCTCAAGCTCTCCAAGGTAGCTTCTCCTAATCCAA
>JAHUYU010000799.1:0-18398 GCA_030439765.1 Tripidium arundinaceum | reverse complement strand
TTTGGGAAGAGCAATAGATCCCCATGAATAGATGAGTTGTCATACTGATGATGACTAGATGATAAGATGAGTTGTCAATGTTGATGATGACTGATTGTCGATAGAATTGTGTTTTGGCTAGTGTTATAATCAGTGGTGTGAGTGCTATATGTCTATGATTTGTATGCATTGAGCAATGACGAAGGTCAAGCAAGAGTTCAAGTTGATGGACCATGGGTGGTGAAGGGCTAATACATAGGCTTGGACCAATGGTTCAAAGACAGGAGGACAAACCATGGACAACTAGCATTTTTGCACGGCGATAAGGAAGAGTACATGCAAGAAAGAGGCGAAGACGATATTGACCAGAGCCAAAGCAAAGATTTGACCAAGTCAAGGCGGGTGCACGAGTACTTAGTTGTCGACCAAGCTGAGGACAAGCGAGACATGCATCGACATTATTGTCTTATGGAGGTTGCGTACAGACTACCCGACTTCAAAAGGACTGGAGATTTTGGCCTCAAAACCATGTGCACAAAGGGTTTCCCGATCTCATCCTCAAAACCGGGGGCAACGAATTGGAGGACATGTGGTAACATCATGAAGCTTACATCGTGACTAAGCGAAGTCGTGAAGACAGCAAGATTGTCCAATGGATGAAGAAAAATTAGAGCGTTTTGCCCCTAGAGGTATGTATCTAGTATTAGGTGTTACTGTGCTAGACGTATTCACCTTTTGTCATGGACCTATATATATGGATGTGGTTGGTTGGGAGACGTGACATCTTGCTAACCCTAATTCATTTTGGTAAGCTTAGCTAAGTGCTTAAGGTAAGACAAGCTAGGGCAGAGAGAATTGGGTGTCTCCCTTAAGTTTTTATTTGAAGTGGGTGGAGATGGGAGATTAATCCCTTTTTATAGGTGAATGTCTCGTAGTTTAATTGAAGGCTGCTTACCCAAATTTGTGCTCAAAATGATCCAGTCAATGTCCTGCTTGGCTTTGCGCTTGCTATATGCTCAAAACGTTTCAGCAAGGTCGACACGGCATGGATTAGGATTTAGGGATCGACGAGGGGTGCCAGTTCGAAGATGACCCCGCCACCCCGGATGCGGAGCTACCAGTCGACCAGCTCCTCGGCCAGGGATTGTCCTATGAGAGTTCATATTATTATTCAGATTTCAGAGTATCAGATTAGAGAGTCATATCGCCTAGTGGATGATGTGACGATCATTCCCCTTCATCCAACATGTTACTGTCAACGTGGACGTGCTATCTGTTGAATCCACGGTGACTATGTTATCTGGGCGTACGGATGGAGCCACAACTGCCTCGCGAAGCCATGTAAACCAAAAGATGCACAAAGATTGGACACCGCAACACCGGGATGATGACCGGATGAGAGCCAAATTGCCCGGCCGGCAAGCATGTCTTCCTCCACATAAAAGTACAGTGGTACAGTGCTGATGATAAAGTAAATTACCATGGTTGCTTAGATATCGACGTGCCCATACGAAGAATCCAACCTAAATACTTTAAATTGGAGCACTCATATACGGCAGGCCATCAGAATCATCTTCTTCTTGATCGTCATCAGAATCTTCTTCTTCTTGATCGTCCTCAGAATCTTCGTCTTCTTGATCGTCCTCATCATAGCTCTCGTCTTCGTCGTCCTCGTCCTCAAGCTCGTCCTCGACATCATACACCAGCTCTGTATCTATGGTGGTCTTGAGCACGACATGGGCGCCTCCAGATGCCTTGGGCACGACGCAGAAGGCGTCCTTTGGCAGACCATCAACCAGCGTCGAATACTTCACAGCGGCCAGCGTCGAGATCTGGTGGTGGCCTGTGAAGCACGAGAACACCAAAGAGCAGCCAAACGGGGAGTCCGTGGCCTCCGGCTGGACACAGACGAGGGAGATGGCGTGCCCGAGGGGTTCCGCTGCCACCACGTTCATGAGGAAGACGGTGCCGTCCTGGGCACGGAGCACGTGCGGGCCCAGCTGGAGGTGGAGGTCGAACTGCACGTAGTACTCGAACGCCGTGGACGGCCACTTGTGGCAGTCAGTGAAATGGTCCGACAGCGTCGCCCTGAGAAGCCACAGCCGGGCTCTGGGCAGAAGCATGGCCCGTGTCGGCACGCCTTCTCGTGCTTTTTCTTGTTGAAGTAGGCGATCTTCTCGGTGCATCCGTTCTCGGCGAAGCAACAAGGAACGTCAATGGATTCAACAACGCGCTCCATGCCAAAGCAGCGCTCGAAGGCGGACCTTGGGCACAGGGGGCATTTGTAGAGCCTGATGCAGCATGAATTGCAGATCAGGTGCCCCACGCCACACTGTCAAATCGGAATCGAGAAAACAAGTCCTTGTGAGAGAATATCTTGGACAGACATACATGGAATTTAATTAAAAAAACATAGGTACTGATAGCGCCCCTCATCAGAACACTACCTTAGTTACTCTGTGTTTGGTAGATCGATTCATGAAACATACTGATGTGCCCCTCATCAGAAATTAACAAACTGCTTTTGGAAGATTTATTCAAGGTTTTAGTTGTTGGACGAAAACTATATAATGATTTTGCCTATCTGATGTTCTTCAGAAATTAACTCGATGCTATTCATATACACATGTACTGTGTCTACCTGCCTACCTGGTAAATCGGAGGCGCGAGGGGCTCATAGCAGATGGGGCAGTCCAAGGCACCCATTGCCATTCTCACTCCCTCCAACATAGTTTCCCCTTTTGGCTCCATCATCACCTGCAAAACACTAACTTGCTTAATCTCACAAGCACAACAAAGGGTAGTTCTATCCCTTCTTAGTACAAATTTATACTGGCAAAAAGGAAGTGCAAATGGTTTGGTATATTTGCAAAAGGGTGATGACTTGGTAGATAGAAGGGCCGTTTTGATTAACATTTACCATTCCTTATTAATGTGCTCGCCTGGATGGAAGGGCCAGGAATCAGAATTTAGAACAGGATAATTCGAAACAATAGAACTCATAAATGGGTTAAAAATAACAGAAAATGGGATTGCCTAATATATGCATTCCTTACCACTAATGAAAACTCCCTATCGGCCTAAATCTTACTAGCTTAATCATCAACTCATCTAAACAGTTTGCGCCACTGACCATGTCAGACTACCAACAAGACAACATTGTTAGTCTGGCACTCCGGCTGACCTGCAGGCTACAGGAGTTACTATACCCATGGAATCATTTATGTTCAAGGTGCATTTGTATTGTTCTTGGGGTAAAGAACTTGTTCTAGGGATTTGTGGTGATCTGTCATTGTCTTAACAAAATAACAATGTTGTCTTGTTGGTAGTCTGACATGGTCAGTGGCGCAAACTGTTTAGATGAGTTGATGATTAAGCTAGTAAGATTTAGGCCGATAGGGAGTTTTCATTAGTGGTAAGGAATGCATATATTAGGCAATCCCATTTTCTGTTATTTTTAACCCATTTATGAGTTCTATTGTTTCGAATTATCCTGTTCTAAATTCTGATTCCTGGCCCTTCCATCCAGGCGAGCACATTAATAAGGAATGGTAAATGTTAATCAAAACGGCCCTTCTATCTACCAAGTCATCACCCTTTTGCAAATATACCAAACCATTTGCACTTCCTTTTTGCCAGTATAAATTTGTACTAAGAAGGGATAGAACTACCCTTTGTTGTGCTTGTGAGATTAAGCAAGTTAGTGTTTTGCAGGTGATGATGGAGCCAAAAGGGGAAACTATGTTGGAGGGAGTGAGAATGGCAATGGGTGCCTTGGACTGCCCCATCTGCTATGAGCCCCTCGCGCCTCCGATTTACCAGGTAGGCAGGTAGACACAGTACATGTGTATATGAATAGCATCGAGTTAATTTCTGAAGAACATCAGATAGGCAAAATCATTATATAGTTTTCGTCCAACAACTAAAACCTTGAATAAATCTTCCAAAAGCAGTTTGTTAATTTCTGATGAGGGGCACATCAGTATGTTTCATGAATCGATCTACCAAACACAGAGTAACTAAGGTAGTGTTCTGATGAGGGGCGCTATCAGTACCTATGTTTTTTTAATTAAATTCCATGTATGTCTGTCCAAGATATTCTCTCACAAGGACTTGTTTTCTCGATTCCGATTTGACAGTGTGGCGTGGGGCACCTGATCTGCAATTCATGCTGCATCAGGCTCTACAAATGCCCCCTGTGCCCAAGGTCCGCCTTCGAGCGCTGCTTTGGCATGGAGCGCGTTGTTGAATCCATTGACGTTCCTTGTTGCTTCGCCGAGAACGGATGCACCGAGAAGATCGCCTACTTCAACAAGAAAAAGCACGAGAAGGCGTGCCGACACGGGCCATGCTTCTGCCCAGAGCCCGGCTGTGGCTTCTCAGGGCGACGCTGTCGGACCATTTCACTGACTGCCACAAGTGGCCGTCCACGGCGTTCGAGTACTACGTGCAGTTCGACCTCCACCTCCAGCTGGGCCCGCACGTGCTCCGTGCCCAGGACGGCACCGTCTTCCTCATGAACGTGGTGGCAGCGGAACCCCTCGGGCACGCCATCTCCCTCGTCTGTGTCCAGCCGGAGGCCACGGACTCCCCGTTTGGCTGCTCTTTGGTGTTCTCGTGCTTCACAGGCCACCACCAGATCTCGACGCTGGCCGCTGTGAAGTATTCGACGCTGGTTGATGGTCTGCCAAAGGACGCCTTCTGCGTCGTGCCCAAGGCATCTGGAGGCGCCCATGTCGTGCTCAAGACCACCATAGATACAGAGCTGGTGTATGATGTCGAGGACGAGCTTGAGGACGAGGACGACGAAGACGAGAGCTATGATGAGGACGATCAAGAAGACGAAGATTCTGAGGACGATCAAGAAGAAGAAGATTCTGATGACGATCAAGAAGAAGATGATTCTGATGGCCTGCCGTATATGAGTGCTCCAATTTAAAGTATTTAGGTTGGATTCTTCGTATGGGCACGTCGATATCTAAGCAACCATGGTAATTTACTTTATCATCAGCACTGTACCACTGTACTTTTATGTGGAGGAAGACATGCTTGCCGGCCGGGCAATTTGGCTCTCATCCGGTCATCATCCCGGTGTTGCGGTGTCCAATCTTTGTGCATCTTTTGGTTTACATGGCTTCGCGAGGCAGTTGTGGCTCCATCCGTACGCCCAGATAACATAGTCACCGTGGATTCAACAGATAGCACGTCCACGTTGACAGTAACATGTTGGATGAAGGGGAATGATCGTCACATCATCCACTAGGCGATATGACTCTCTAATCTGATACTCTGAAATCTGAATAATAATATGAACTCTCATAGGACAATCCCTGGCCGAGGAGCTGGTCGACTGGTAGCTCCGCATCCGGGGTGGCGGGGTCATCTTCGAACTGGCACCCCTCGTCGATCCCTAAATCCTAATCCATGCCGTGTCGACCTTGCTGAAACGTTTTGAGCATATAGCAAGCGCAAAGCCAAGCAGGACATTGACTGGATCATTTTGAGCACAAATTTGGGTAAGCAGCCTTCAATTAAACTACGAGACATTCACCTATAAAAAGGGATTAATCTCCCATCTCCACCCACTTCAAATAAAAACTTAAGGGAGACACCCAATTCTCTCTGCCCTAGCTTGTCTTACCTTAAGCACTTAGCTAAGCTTACCAAAATGAATTAGGGTTAGCAAGATGTCACGTCTCCCAACCAACCACATCCATATATATAGGTCCATGACAAAAGGTGAATACGTCTAGCACAGTAACACCTAATACTAGATACATACCTCTAGGGGCAAAACGCTCTAATTTTTCTTCATCCATTGGACAATCTTGCTGTCTTCACGACTTCGCTTAGTCACGATGTAAGCTTCATGATGTTACCACATGTCCTCCAATTCGTTGCCCCCGGTTTTGAGGATGAGATCGGGAAACCCTTTGTGCACATGGTTTTGAGGCCAAAATCTCCAGTCCTTTTGAAGTCGGGTAGTCTGTACGCAACCTCCATAAGACAATAATGTCGATGCATGTCTCGCTTGTCCTCAGCTTGGTCGACAACTAAGTACTCGTGCACCCGCCTTGACTTGGTCAAATCTTTGCTTTGGCTCTGGTCAATATCGTCTTCGCCTCTTTCTTGCATGTACTCTTCCTTATCGCCGTGCAAAAATGCTAGTTGTCCATGGTTTGTCCTCCTGTCTTTGAACCATTGGTCCAAGCCTATGTATTAGCCCTTCACCACCCATGGTCCATCAACTTGAACTCTTGCTTGACCTTCGTCATTGCTCAATGCATACAAATCATAGACATATAGCACTCACACCACTGATTATAACACTAGCCAAAACACAATTCTATCGACAATCAGTCATCATCAACATTGACAACTCATCTTATCATCTAGTCATCATCAGTATGACAACTCATCCTATTCATGGGGATCTATTGCTCTTCCCAAAGTCAAATTAAATAGAGTCGATCTCCATGTTAGATGTTTTAAATTCTTAAAAAAAACTCATTTTGAGGTCCTTGTGATGAGACATATCACGGATTAGGCGGGTTGGTCAATGTACATGTGGTGTATGCGAAGACATAAAAAAACTTGCAAGGGTTAGCCTATACGAAATTAAGACTCAAATGAGCATACGAACCCCTAGATTGCGTCTTTATATTTTTAAAAAATTGTAGGTCGAAAGCCTATTTCCTACACGTCAATACAAGTGTTGGATCTGTTTGCTTTTGCAATAATCATATGGGGACAACAGTAGGCATTGCATTGACCCTTTTTTTTCCTCTTGATTGATCTCTGACGTACTGCCCTAATGTGCAATGCCATAAATACTTATTGTCAAAGACTTAAAACTGGCTGTGCGTGCGTTAGCGCAACGCACGGCCGCCTCCCCCATCTCGCTCCCCATCTCTCTCTCTCTCTGGAGCTTGGCGAGCTCCTCCTGCGCCCATGCCCACCGTGCTTGAGCGAAGGCCGCACCCGCGCCCCCACTGTTAGGGTTCCGGCGGCGGCGGCCATGGCGAGGTATGTCCTCCTCCTCCACCACCGCGCTACACCCCCTTCTTCCCCCACTTCGACGGGCTTAAAAGAGATGGGGTTTGGGGAAGGAAGGCCGGCCAGGCAGTGGGGATGGCTGGAGGGTGGTTAGAGGCCCTGATGATGGTGGAGGCGGCCGGGCCAGGTCGGGGCGGGGGAGCTCCTGCGAAGCCCTAGCGTGCCCGCGGCGGCGGGAGGGGGCAGCGGCGGGGGTGAGGTTTGCCAGAGATGAAGAAGACGCCGGAGAGGGAGAAGATGCCAGAGAAGGAGAAGACGCCGGGGAGGAAGAAGGACCGCGGGAGGAAGAAGAAGAACATTAGCGAGAGAGAGAGAGCATGCGTATGGGTGGGAGCGGCCGGCCTAACGCACAGCCGGCCGTGTTTTAGCAGCCTCCTTATTTATTATCCTGTAGACCAAACGAACTAATAGTTCTCATCTTGTACCCCAAGTCAAGGATCAGTCGCGGAATCAGACTCATTATCACGCTGTTAGCGTATCAACTCCTTTTTTTTTGAGAGAACTACCTGTATGGCCTCCAAAAGAACAGTCTTCCTTCTATGGCCTTATTTTTTTTGAACTTACCTATAAGGCCCGAAAACGAAAATCTCTTACCTCTATGGCCTTCCATCCATTTCAAGGACTTAACGGTGTTAAGTGGGGGATAAAATAACCATTTTACCCCTAGTGGAAAAAAACAAAGTGCAGGGTTTATTTGCGCAAATGTACTATTTTCTGTGACCTTATTTGCGCAATATTACTCCAAACCTAAAACAGACAAACTAAACTCTGCACTTTATTTTTTTGCCAGGGGTAAAATGGTCATTTTACCTCTCACTTAATACCGTTAAGTCCCTGAAATGGACGTAAGGCCATAAAAGTAAGAGATTTTTGTTTTCGGACCTTATAGGTAAGTTCAAATAAAATAGGACCATAGAAGGAAGACAGTTTTTTTTAGGCCATACAGGTAATTCTCTCAAAAAAAAAGGAGTTGATACGCTAACAGCGTGATAATGAGTCTGATTCCGCGACTGATCCTTGACTTGGGGTACAAGATGAGAACTATTAGTTCGTTTGGTCTACAGGATAATAAATAAGGAGGCTGCTAAAACACGGCCGGCTGTGCGTTAGGCCGGCCGCTCCCACCCATACGCATGCTCTCTCTCTCTCGCTAATGTTCTTCTTCTTCCTCCCGCGGTCCTTCTTCCTCCCCGGCGTCTTCTCCTTCTCTGGCATCTTCTCCCTCTCCGGCGTCTTCTTCATCTCTGGCAAACCTCACCCCCGCCGCTGCCCCCTCCCGCCGCCGCGGGCACGCTAGGGCTTCGCAGGAGCTCCCCCGCCCCGACCTGGCCCGGCCGCCTCCACCATCATCAGGGCCTCTAACCACCCTCCAGCCATCCCCACTGCCTGGCCGGCCTTCCTTCCCCAAACCCCATCTCTTTTAAGCCCGTCGAAGTGGGGGAAGAAGGGGGTGTAGCGCGGTGGTGGAGGAGGAGGACATACCTCGCCATGGCCGCCGCCGCCGGAACCCTAACAGTGGGGGCGCGGGTGCGGCCTTCGCTCAAGCACGGTGGGCATGGGCGCAGGAGGAGCTCGCCAAGCTCCAGAGAGAGAGAGAGATGGGGAGCGAGATGGGGGAGGCGGCCGTGCGTTGCGCTAACGCACGCACAGCCAGTTTTAAGTCTTTGACAATAAGTATTTATGGCATTGCACATTAGGGCAGTACGTCAGAGATCAATCAAGAGGAAAAAAAAGGGTCAATGCAATGCCTACTGTTGTCCCCATATGATTATTGCAAAAGCAAACAGATCCAACACTTGTATTGACGTGTAGGAAATAGGCTTTCGACCTACAATTTTTTAAAAATATAAAGACGCAATCTAGGGGTTCGTATGCTCATTTGAGTCTTAATTTCGTATAGGCTAACCCTTGCAAGTTTTTTTATGTCTTCGCATACACCACATGTACATTGACCAACCCGCCTAATCCGTGATATGTCTCATCACAAGGACCTCAAAATGAGTTTTTTTTAAGAATTTAAAACATCTAACATGGAGATCGACTCTATTTAATTTGACTTTGGGAAGAGCAATAGATCCCCATGAATAGGATGAGTTGTCATACTGATGATGACTAGATGATAAGATGAGTTGTCAATGTTGATGATGACTGATTGTCGATAGAATTGTGTTTTGGCTAGTGTTATAATCAGTGGTGTGAGTGCTATATGTCTATGATTTGTATGCATTGAGCAATGACGAAGGTCAAGCAAGAGTTCAAGTTGATGGACCATGGGTGGTGAAGGGCTAATACATAGGCTTGGACCAATGGTTCAAAGACAGGAGGACAAACCATGGACAACTAGCATTTTTGCACGGCGATAAGGAAGAGTACATGCAAGAAAGAGGCGAAGACGATATTGACCAGAGCCAAAGCAAAGATTTGACCAAGTCAAGGCGGGTGCACGAGTACTTAGTTGTCGACCAAGCTGAGGACAAGCGAGACATGCATCGACATTATTGTCTTATGGAGGTTGCGTACAGACTACCCGACTTCAAAAGGACTGGAGATTTTGGCCTCAAAACCATGTGCACAAAGGGTTTCCCGATCTCATCCTCAAAACCGGGGGCAACGAATTGGAGGACATGTGGTAACATCATGAAGCTTACATCGTGACTAAGCGAAGTCGTGAAGACAGCAAGATTGTCCAATGGATGAAGAAAAATTAGAGCGTTTTGCCCCTAGAGGTATGTATCTAGTATTAGGTGTTACTGTGCTAGACGTATTCACCTTTTGTCATGGACCTATATATATGGATGTGGTTGGTTGGGAGACGTGACATCTTGCTAACCCTAATTCATTTTGGTAAGCTTAGCTAAGTGCTTAAGGTAAGACAAGCTAGGGCAGAGAGAATTGGGTGTCTCCCTTAAGTTTTTATTTGAAGTGGGTGGAGATGGGAGATTAATCCCTTTTTATAGGTGAATGTCTCGTAGTTTAATTGAAGGCTGCTTACCCAAATTTGTGTTCAAAATGATCCAGTCAATGTCCTGCTTGGCTTTGCGCTTGCTATATGCTCAAAACGTTTCAGCAAGGTCGACACGGCATGGATTAGGATTTAGGGATCGACGAGGGGTGCCAGTTCGAAGATGACCCCGCCACCCCGGATGCGGAGCTACCAGTCGACCAGCTCCTCGGCCAGGGATTGTCCTATGAGAGTTCATATTATTATTCAGATTTCAGAGTATCAGATTAGAGAGTCATATCGCCTAGTGGATGATGTGACGATCATTCCCCTTCATCCAACATGTTACTGTCAACGTGGACGTGCTATCTGTTGAATCCACGGTGACTATGTTATCTGGGCGTACGGATGGAGCCACAACTGCCTCGCGAAGCCATGTAAACCAAAAGATGCACAAAGATTGGACACCGCAACACCGGGATGATGACCGGATGAGAGCCAAATTGCCCGGCCGGCAAGCATGTCTTCCTCCACATAAAAGTACAGTGGTACAGTGCTGATGATAAAGTAAATTACCATGGTTGCTTAGATATCGACGTGCCCATACGAAGAATCCAACCTAAATACTTTAAATTGGAGCACTCATATACGGCAGGCCATCAGAATCATCTTCTTCTTGATCGTCATCAGAATCTTCTTCTTCTTGATCGTCCTCAGAATCTTCGTCTTCTTGATCGTCCTCATCATAGCTCTCGTCTTCGTCGTCCTCGTCCTCAAGCTCGTCCTCGACATCATACACCAGCTCTGTATCTATGGTGGTCTTGAGCACGACATGGGCGCCTCCAGATGCCTTGGGCACGACGCAGAAGGCGTCCTTTGGCAGACCATCAACCAGCGTCGAATACTTCACAGCGGCCAGCGTCGAGATCTGGTGGTGGCCTGTGAAGCACGAGAACACCAAAGAGCAGCCAAACGGGGAGTCCGTGGCCTCCGGCTGGACACAGACGAGGGAGATGGCGTGCCCGAGGGGTTCCGCTGCCACCACGTTCATGAGGAAGACGGTGCCGTCCTGGGCACGGAGCACGTGCGGGCCCAGCTGGAGGTGGAGGTCGAACTGCACGTAGTACTCGAACGCCGTGGACGGCCACTTGTGGCAGTCAGTGAAATGGTCCGACAGCGTCGCCCTGAGAAGCCACAGCCGGGCTCTGGGCAGAAGCATGGCCCGTGTCGGCACGCCTTCTCGTGCTTTTTCTTGTTGAAGTAGGCGATCTTCTCGGTGCATCCGTTCTCGGCGAAGCAACAAGGAACGTCAATGGATTCAACAACGCGCTCCATGCCAAAGCAGCGCTCGAAGGCGGACCTTGGGCACAGGGGGCATTTGTAGAGCCTGATGCAGCATGAATTGCAGATCAGGTGCCCCACGCCACACTGTCAAATCGGAATCGAGAAAACAAGTCCTTGTGAGAGAATATCTTGGACAGACATACATGGAATTTAATTAAAAAAACATAGGTACTGATAGCGCCCCTCATCAGAACACTACCTTAGTTACTCTGTGTTTGGTAGATCGATTCATGAAACATACTGATGTGCCCCTCATCAGAAATTAACAAACTGCTTTTGGAAGATTTATTCAAGGTTTTAGTTGTTGGACGAAAACTATATAATGATTTTGCCTATCTGATGTTCTTCAGAAATTAACTCGATGCTATTCATATACACATGTACTGTGTCTACCTGCCTACCTGGTAAATCGGAGGCGCGAGGGGCTCATAGCAGATGGGGCAGTCCAAGGCACCCATTGCCATTCTCACTCCCTCCAACATAGTTTCCCCTTTTGGCTCCATCATCACCTGCAAAACACTAACTTGCTTAATCTCACAAGCACAACAAAGGGTAGTTCTATCCCTTCTTAGTACAAATTTATACTGGCAAAAAGGAAGTGCAAATGGTTTGGTATATTTGCAAAAGGGTGATGACTTGGTAGATAGAAGGGCCGTTTTGATTAACATTTACCATTCCTTATTAATGTGCTCGCCTGGATGGAAGGGCCAGGAATCAGAATTTAGAACAGGATAATTCGAAACAATAGAACTCATAAATGGGTTAAAAATAACAGAAAATGGGATTGCCTAATATATGCATTCCTTACCACTAATGAAAACTCCCTATCGGCCTAAATCTTACTAGCTTAATCATCAACTCATCTAAACAGTTTGCGCCACTGACCATGTCAGACTACCAACAAGACAACATTGTTATTTTGTTAAGACAATGACAGATCACCACAAATCCCTAGAACAAGTTCTTTACCCCAAGAACAATACAAATGCACCTTGAACATAAATGATTCCATGGGTATAGTAACTCCTGTAGCCTGCAGGTCAGCCGGAGTGCCAGACTAACAATGGTGAAGGCACGCATAAACGATTCATTCAGCAACAAGGTGTGCAACATGTTTTCCTCGAATGTCTTATCCCTGTGCTAGTAAAGCTGGTAAGATTTGTTTGTACCCCTCCTGGGCTCCTAGCTCCAGACAAACTAAAACATTTTTTTGTGAAGCTACGGCAAGCCTGATGCAGGAATTTAGCTTTTGGCATTTTTTTTTCCAATGGTCACAAACAAAGACAACAGAGAATGATTACCCAAGATTATGAACAAAGATAACAGCATTACACTATCAAGTGAGTGCTACAACTACATTCACAAAATATTAGAAGTATTCCTGTTTTTTTTATGCGAAAACAATTGTGTCTTGTTCATATCAGAGTATCTAGACTTCTTTTGCTCCTTAACTGAATGACAGAGATCCTGCCCTTTTTGTTCAAAAAAACCAAAACATATCAGAGTATCTAGAAAAACAGGAACGAGTCCAGTTTGATTCGATGCTTTATCAAAGATAAGTTCAAAAATAGTGGCGATGCAAGCATATGGTTCCGTGGCATAATTAATTGCACTACTAAAGTACTCGCATTTTATCCTGCTTAGAAGTTAAAACAGTACTTGTAACAGGACGATTTGGGGTTCCTTTGCGCCATTTACCGATTCCTTCACAATGCATATCTTTTAGAAATACAAGTGCGCGATAATAGGGGCATAAGCGTGCTTAAGGTAGAAATTCGACACAGAAGTACCCAAGCAAAACCAACGTTAGTTCAGTACAGTATAAACCCTAGTACTAGCAGCCTGGCGGCACGGCGGCATTACTCCCGAAGAGGAGGGAGCCAAATTGTCGAAAATCGAAAGGGATGTAGCCGTACCTGAAACACCTTGTCATCCCGAAGGCTTATTAGGCGTCGCCGGCGACCCCTCCTCGATGGACTGCTCCACCGCGCGTCGCCCTTCCTCTCGCGTTGATCAGAGCCCGTCCAGAACGTTGGAGAGCGGAGAAGGGAGGGGAACAAACGGGCAGGGCGGCCTACAGGCAACAACGGGAGTGAAGAGTGGGCCAAGAAATGGGCTTGATTTGGGAGGGCACTTCAATGGGCCGCAGGAGACCCTCTTTTTTAAAAAAAAAACAGAAAAGGTACCTTCCATTAACAACTGGTTACAGGCCAATCGTCAGAAACCATAGATAATACAGAGTCTGGAGCATGGTTCGTATATATTGAAGAGCCATGTTCCAAAGTACACCCATAGCCCGCTAGACCATCAGCAACACAGTTACAAGCTTTTGGGCATACAACTACATAGCACTGTACAAAATATGACACCATGAGCTTATGGATCTGCCTAAACAAACAGCCAAAAGTACTTCTATCTAGTTCTGTAGACGTGATCGCCTTGGCCACAAGCATCACATCTGTTTCCAGAATAATTCTAGTCATTCCCAACTCAGCAGCACGCTCTAGGCTTTTTATAATTCCCAATGATTCAGCATGCAAGGCACTAGCTGCTCTAGGGATGTTACCTGCTCCTTCAAGAAAATTACCCTCCCAATCACGAGCCACAAAACCCCAGCCTCCTTGATTTGTAGAAGCATGAGAAGCATCCACATTGAACTTATAATAATCTATCAGTGGAGGTTTTCATCTAGGAGCTGAAACCTGTGTATTAGTTTTGCATTGAATTTCTAGCTTTTCAAGCTCCATGAGGAAGTAAGAGACAGAGGAACATATTTCGGCAGTAGTAGCTATTCTTCCTCCTGCATTAGCCTTGTTACGAGCAGAGCACCATCGCCAAAGCCATATGAATATCTTTGTTTGTTGTTGCCTTTCTAGCTTAAAAATCCTCATAACAGTTTCGTGCCCGGATCTACAACACTCCAACTCTGCTCTTATATGCTCACGCCAACACTCCTTGGCTCTCTTACATTTAAAGAAATCTTTATCCAACCGGCTGCAGATAGGGCACGCAGTATCACTTTTAACCTCTCTCCTCATCAAATTTCGTCTTACCGGTAGAGAATTGTGGGCCAGACACCAAATGAACATTTTAAATTTATTTGGGAACTTCAATTGCCAAATCTTCAGCCATTTAAATTCTTCATATCCGTTTGCTGTGGACCCTGAGGATGAGGCATCTCTCTCCAATTGGTGATCCCGAATGTTCACAGCTAACTTGCACATAGATTTTACAGAGAAATTCCCCTTTGAATCAAAATGCCAGGCTGGCCAATCAAGCATATCAGCATCTATTGGAATATTAAGAATGACAGCAGCATCTTCCGGCCAAAAGGTATCCATAACCAGTTGCTCATCCCATGTCCCTGTAACAGGGTCAATTAGGTCTGAAACTCTTGTTAGGAGTGATGATCTGCGTGGTGTGATGGGTCTTCTTGTGCATCCTCGAGGCAACCATGTGTCAGACCAAATATTAATATTTGCACCATTCCCAATCCTCCAAATCATGCCTTGTTTAAAGAGCTGAGTGTTGGCATTTCTTAACATCATCACCAAGAATAGAGATGGGACTCATCCCAGGCGACGGCGCTAGAAATACTTATTGGTATTTCTTAACATCATCACTATGAATGTAGCATTTCAACCATTCATAGATAATAATGCTAACAAATACACTGATAGTTCAGGCTCAATCCGCAAGCGCACAGATCTATCATTGTAGCATTTCACTCAAAGTATTCAGGGTATCGTTATTTATATTTTCCCATGGGAAGGCAATAGCTAATCATGGATATTGGATAGCTCAATGTTAATAATATAGCATAATAATCAATTGTTCATCAGGGGTAAATAAAGCATTGATAAATTGTGGGATAGTGAAGTTCACACAGGCATAAATGAGCATCTCTATCAAAGGTAAAGGAAGACAATTAAATAAAAGAATAATCCTAACTAGAACAATCTATTATAATTATTATCAAGAATTCTAGCAAGTCATACAATTAATATAAACATGGTTAGATTCACATCTAGATGGATTGGGAGAATGCCTAAGGTCTGGTCTGCCAGCTCCCCGCATCGCTTTAGACTCCTACACCATACCCGAACGTGGGGGAATACGAGGGACGGACAGAGCTATCACCACCTGCCGCCTACCCCACTACCGTGGAGTACGAACTACAATTACCCATTCCCTTGTATCAAAGTACCACACTTGCATACACGAAAACCACATATGCTCCCCCAGGACCCCGACCCAACGGATCGACAGGCACAGAACATATGCGAACCCGAAGACTTGGTAAACCACCATCTAGACATTAGTCTAAACATGATCACACTAATTATATGTTTAATTAAGATCAAAGCTCTAATCATCATGATCAAAATACTCGAACTAAGAACTAGTTCTAATACGAAGAACACGAATGAAGAACTTAGCTCTAATTCAAGAACAATACTATAAATATAAATAGAGAACAAGAACAAGATGGAACTAGAAGTAGATTTATTCATACCAAGATCAGCCAAAATATTCTTCTCCTCTTTACAACTTGAAGCTCTGCTCTAGATCTAAACTAGAACTAAAATGATAAACTAAAACTAGAGAGCTCTGGAGTTGTATTGCCTGAATGTGTAACTTGTGTGAACTTCTTGTTTACAGAGGAGAACAAAGCTGCTTTTTATAGTGCCTAAAGGTCGGTTCGTGGACGAATATTCTTGGTAACCCCTGGAACCACCATTAGCACCGCCTTAGGAATCGACATGTGAAAGATGGGCCTGATCCACGCTACCAGGGGGGCGGCCGCACCTTGGCTGCCGCCTCTCGCCACCGACTTTATCTGGTGGGCTCCCTGATGGGTCTGGGTCGCTTCTATGTTGGGTATTGGCCCTGGTTCGCGTCGTGGATTTGCCTTCTTCACATTCTTCAACTTGGGTCATGCAAATACGCTTTGTTGATTGCGCATTTTCCCGAGTTTTTCACTAATTCCACACTTAAGTCCTGCAAAACAGTAATCTTCCAATACATGTGGAACTAGGTGAATATCAAAGACATATGCATGTAAAATATGTGTTTTTCTCCATTTTTCAAACAAGTTGGCGCTATGAAATAGGTCGTTAGTAACCGCCAACACTGAGCTCCCTGCAAAATGCTGCGTCTGTTGACGGTTGTTATTGCAAACATAAACCGTTAATATAACCTGCATAAATACCTAATTCCATCACCAAACATAGGATAGAGGTTTAAACTAATGGATTCCACAAGTTTTGGTGAATGTTTGTATGCAGGTAGAATTATCCAGAAGATAGCCCCAAGATCACTGTCATATGCTCCAAACAAGCAAACTAATATCAACAAGTGATTCAACTCGCGAAAACTTTAAAAGGCAACTCAAGACGGAGTCTAGGACCCACCACACGAAGGGGCGGCCCACCTGCCACAGTGGTAGGCCAGCCGGCCTAGTGGAGAGGCCGGCCGGCCTACCCCTGGCCCGGTTCGCTCTCCACCGCCTCGTGCATGATTTCAAGATCTACACCGTTGATTCTAAGGCGATTTTAAGTCGGTTTATCCAACGGTGATCGAGAGAGTTGACGCGGATCGATGACGTGGCAATGCCTTGCCCCATACTCCATCTACCCCTATAAAAGGAGCCCTCTACCCTCTCCTGGAGGGCATCTCATCTCATCTCTCATTGAGATCAAGACACACCACAAAGAGAGAAATCTCCACAACACTCTCAAAATGTAGAAGTAGAATAGTTGAGTTGAGAGTTAGCGAGAGTTGAGCTATGCTCAGGTTCTGGAGAAATCTTCGAAGGTCTGGTATCTTTGTATCTTACCTTTGCAAGATTCATGCTTTGATATAGTTATCTTCTCTATTTACTTTTATGCCTTTCATGTGTATGATTAGTATAGTTGTTACATCTTAACATGGGATCTCTGCTCGCATTGAGTGCTCTAGTTATAGTACATGACTAGAGTAGTAATCGATAGTATAGACATGGTGTCTAGACTATAGGTTACCTAAGATTGCGCCCAATCCTACGGTTAGTTGTGGCAGCCCCAGTGGTGACAGCTCTGTCAGGCCTTTGTAATCCACCATGTTCGGATTGGTGTTCATAGAGCTTTAGGCAGCCTTCCCCCGACTACACTTTCTCACCTCCCTCGAGGGTCGGAAAGGTACTGCTGCTCCAAAGTGTTATTGTGTGTGATTGCTATATCTACCCATGCTTTAGTTACCTTCTAGTCTAAACTAGAATAGAACCAAAGTAATAGAGAAGTATATAGGAACCATGATCTCACCTGTTGTCCTCTCAATTTAGCTAGACTACTCATTTATTTTACCATGGAATTCTCCTATGTGTGTGTTATTATTCATAACTCTTATCATTATCATCACTTACCCCCACTTTAGTCTAGTTGGTATACTAGTTAGTAGATACATGATGGTGAACTATCAACTTCTTTAACCATTGTTTCCCTATGGATAAATACGATACCTTGGAATACTCCCGGGTGAAAGCTACAGCGGTATCCGTGCGCTTGCGGATTTATCTGTTTGCATTTAAAAATACCAACAGCACCAGGAATATGATATGTGTCCTCTAGCTGTGTGTTGCAAAATATTCGAATTTGGAAAATACTTCGCTTGAGGACCTGGCCGCACAGCGTGTCCGGACATGTGAGGAGCCGCCACGCCTGACGAGCGAGCATTGCCATATTGAACAGATGAAGATCATGAAATCCCAGACCACCCTGCTTCTTGGATCTCGTTAGCTTTTCCCAGCTTAGCCAATGAATTTTATTCACTTTATCTTGCTGGCTCCACCAATACCGGCCAATTATAGAGCTTAAATCATTGCAAAAACCTTTTGTTAAATCAAAACATGACATTGCATAGGTCGATATCGCCTGCGCTACTGCTTTCACCATAATCTCCTTACCGCCTTAAGAATAGCTACTTCATGCCAGCCTTGAATGCTGTTGGCACTTCTTAGCATCACCTTATTACTAAGTTGTCATCCCTAGCAATGATGCCAGAAGTGGTTGTTGGTATTTACGATCATAACACTTGAAAA
>JAHUYU010003091.1:0-19892 GCA_030439765.1 Tripidium arundinaceum | reverse complement strand
ATCGTGAATAACAGAAGGCATAACTTCCAAAAGATCTTACAATCACTGCCATGGGACAAAATCTTTTGAAATTTGTGACACCAGAAGCCCTTACATTGTGTTTTGACTTTTCGCATCAGGAACCTTCATCAATCTACTTTCAACAGCTACGCCTCATTTACTTGCGTGAACTAGTACAACATTTACTGGACCATCTGGTTATTTATTAACTAGTATGGGCGTATGGCAGTGTAACTGAATAGCTGATAAGCTAGAAGTTTGTTAGCTGTTAGCACTTTGGTTAGAAAACTCAGCACTTAAGGAGTAATTTTCTTGCAGGACTTGGATATCCTATCCTCGAAAAGCACACGTTCTTTAAATTGGGAGTCTGATGTTGCTCCTTGAGTTGATAAACTCGACCATCTTGACTAAATCAAAATCAGTGGCTTTCCGGTAACCTGTGACAACAAATAGAACAAGACAATAAATTGGCAATTTTCATGTGAGATGAAAGTTTCAAGCAACAAAATCAGTATAGCTGAAGCTCTCATAGAATTTGCATGTGGAATCATGAGTTGCGAGGACAATGTCAGGAATTCAAGTTCTAAAGATTAACAGGTTATGATTTCTTTGGATTTTTTCCCCCAGTAGTGTCAGGGATTTTTTTTTGTAATGCTTGGAAAAAAGTTTTTGAAAGGGCTCAGCGATCTGGTGATAGGCCCGAACTCACGAAAGATGACCTAGTAACCACTGATTTAGAGGAAACATACCGCCAAGGGAACTCTGAGGTGTCTATTCCAGCTCGATGCAATTGATCGACGTATTGTAATGCTTCTCGGCACTCTTCTCTGTCATCAAAAAACTCACTTTTATCGCCTTCAATCTGATAAGTATCGTTCCCTTTGCCAGTGATAACCTGAAGGTAGAAGCATAGATGTCAGGATCATGATGAACCCAAGAAGTGAGACAGGTGAACACTACTGCATTATAATAACTGTATGGTTTAAAGAATCAAGATCACTTTCTCATCACAACACTAATGTAGCACAATTACCACTTTCTAGATGGTGATACAACAACAGTAACATAGTTTGCATGCTTGGCTTCCTGATAACATAGACCTTGGAGAAAACTTACCACCACATCCCCTTGTTCGCCCATTGCAACAGCAGCTCGCACTGCAACTCTTCTAATATCATGTAGGAATAGCCTATGCCCATTTGGAAGAGGTGGGTAATAATCATTAGCACCATATTTCAAGTATTCTTCCATGGTCCACCCTACTCCTGCCAACATATCATCTAGGATATCTACTGCAGAATAGAACAACAAATTTGTGTAAAAATTCAAGGCGATTATGCATTAACCTGAGATCTGGTCTACATATTAGAGATTAATTAAGAATCATACACGGATCTTCATTTGCTGGATTGTCTGATGTCAACATGACAACATCACTTTTATCAGCCGCGATCTTTGTCATCACTGGCCTCTTCCCTCTTTCTTTCTCTCCGCAACATCCAACAACTAAATTAAACAGCATAGCAGGAGGTTCAGTTCCCATGTTATAACCAGAATAGAGAAAATATAGCAGCATGTACAAATAATCAACATTTCATACCGCTCTGTGTAGGCAGTGTGTGTTGTTAACAAAAGCTACAGGTAATATTATCTTACCAGTGACGATCCGGCGTGGTCCCAACTCCCTTACACCATTCAGAAGCCTCGACAGAGCTTCTGGTGTCCTCGCATGATCAACGATTACCCCAAAGGCTTGCTCCTCATCGATTAGCTCACACCGGCCTGGGATCGCATCCACCTCTTCTATGCCCCTGACTATGTCCTCCAGTGGCGCACCCACTGCAATGCCAACTGCCACAGTTGCAAGGATGTTGTAGATGTTATCTCTTCCAAGCAGCCCAGAGGAGATCTCGAGGATCCCATGTGGTGTCTGTACTAGAACCTCCGTCTCAAACAGGGAAAGCTGGTATTTGAGAGTGTGCACGTCAGCTTTCTTGTTCTCAAACGAATATGTCACCACGGGGACATCATGCCCTCCTTGTGCTGCGAAGAATGGGGCGCTTGGATCATCAATGTTCACCACCTTACGATGGCGCTCAGGGTCCACCATTCTAGAGAACAGAGAGAAAGAAAGAGGGAAGAGGCCAGTGATGACAAAGATCGCGGCTGATAAAAGTGATGTTGTCATGTTGACATCAGACAATCCAGCAAATGAAGATCCGTGTATGATTCTTAATTAATCTCTAATATGTAGACCAGATCTCAGGTTAATGCATAATCGCCTTGAATTTTTACACAAATTTGTTGTTCTATTCTGCAGTAGATATCCTAGATGATATGTTGGCAGGAGTAGGGTGGACCATGGAAGAATACTTGAAATATGGTGCTAATGATTATTACCCACCTCTTCCAAATGGGCATAGGCTATTCCTACATGATATTAGAAGAGTTGCAGTGCGAGCTGCTGTTGCAATGGGCGAACAAGGGGATGTGGTGGTAAGTTTTTCTCCAAGGTCTATGTTATCAGGAAGCCAAGCATGCAAACTATGTTACTGTTGTTGTATCACCATCTAGAAAGTGGTAATTGTGCTACATTAGTGTTGTGATGAGAAAGTGATCTTGATTCTTTAAACCATACAGTTATTATAATGCAGTAGTGTTCACCTGTCTCACTTCTTGGGTTCATCATGATCCTGACATCTATGCTTCTACCTTCAGGTTATCACTGGCAAAGGGAACGATACTTATCAGATTGAAGGCGATAAAAGTGAGTTTTTTGATGACAGAGAAGAGTGCCGAGAAGCATTACAATACGTCGATCAATTGCATCGAGCTGGAATAGACACCTCAGAGTTCCCTTGGCGGTATGTTTCCTCTAAATCAGTGGTTACTAGGTCATCTTTCGTGAGTTCGGGCCTATCACCAGATCGCTGAGCCCTTTCAAAAACTTTTTTCCAAGCATTACAAAAAAAAATCCCTGACACTACTGGGGGAAAAAATCCAAAGAAATCATAACCTGTTAATCTTTAGAACTTGAATTCCTGACATTGTCCTCGCAACTCATGATTCCACATGCAAATTCTATGAGAGCTTCAGCTATACTGATTTTGTTGCTTGAAACTTTCATCTCACATGAAAATTGCCAATTTATTGTCTTGTTCTATTTGTTGTCACAGGTTACCGGAAAGCCACTGATTTAGAGGAAACATACCGCCAAGGGAACTCTGAGGTGTCTATTCCAGCTCGATGCAATTGATCGACGTATTGTAATGCTTCTCGGCACTCTTCTCTGTCATCAAAAAACTCACTTTTATCGCCTTCAATCTGATAAGTATCGTTCCCTTTGCCAGTGATAACCTGAAGGTAGAAGCATAGATGTCAGGATCATGATGAACCCAAGAAGTGAGACAGGTGAACACTACTGCATTATAATAACTGTATGGTTTAAAGAATCAAGATCACTTTCTCATCACAACACTAATGTAGCACAATTTACCACTTTCTAGATGGTGATACAACAACAGTAACATAGTTTGCATGCTTGGCTTCCTGATAACATAGACCTTGGAGAAAACTTACCACCACATCCCCTTGTTCGCCCATTGCAACAGCAGCTCGCACTGCAACTCTTCTAATATCATGTAGGAATAGCCTATGCCCATTTGGAAGAGGTGGGTAATAATCATTAGCACCATATTTCAAGTATTCTTCCATGGTCCACCCTACTCCTGCCAACATATCATCTAGGATATCTACTGCAGAATAGAACAACAAATTTGTGTAAAAATTCAAGGCGATTATGCATTAACCTGAGATCTGGTCTACATATTAGAGATTAATTAAGAATCATACACGGATCTTCATTTGCTGGATTGTCTGATGTCAACATGACAACATCACTTTTATCAGCCGCGATCTTTGTCATCACTGGCCTCTTCCCTCTTTCTTTCTCTCTGTTCTCTAGAATGGTGGACCCTGAGCGCCATCGTAAGGTGGTGAACATTGATGATCCAAGCGCCCCATTCTTCGCAGCACAAGGAGGGCATGATGTCCCCGTGGTGACATATTCGTTTGAGAACAAGAAAGCTGACGTGCACACTCTCAAATACCAGCTTTCCCTGTTTGAGACGGAGGTTCTAGTACAGACACCACATGGGATCCTCGAGATCTCCTCTGGGCTGCTTGGAAGAGATAACATCTACAACATCCTTGCAACTGTGGCAGTTGGCATTGCAGTGGGTGCGCCACTGGAGGACATAGTCAGGGGCATAGAAGAGGTGGATGCGATCCCAGGCCGGTGTGAGCTAATCGATGAGGAGCAAGCCTTTGGGGTAATCGTTGATCATGCGAGGACACCAGAAGCTCTGTCGAGGCTTCTGAATGGTGTAAGGGAGTTGGGACCACGCCGGATCGTCACTGGTAAGATAATATTACCTGTAGCTTTTGTTAACAACACACACTGCCTACACAGAGCGGTATGAAATGTTGATTATTTGTACATGCTGCTATATTTTCTCTATTCTGGTTATAACATGGGAACTGAACCTCCTGCTATGCTGTTTAATTTAGTTGTTGGATGTTGCGGAGAGAAAGAAAGAGGGAAGAGGCCAGTGATGACAAAGATCGCGGCTGATAAAAGTGATGTTGTCATGTTGACATCAGACAATCCAGCAAATGAAGATCCGTGTATGATTCTTAATTAATCTCTAATATGTAGACCAGATCTCAGGTTAATGCATAATCGCCTTGAATTTTTACACAAATTTGTTGTTCTATTCTGCAGTAGATATCCTAGATGATATGTTGGCAGGAGTAGGGTGGACCATGGAAGAATACTTGAAATATGGTGCTAATGATTATTACCCACCTCTTCCAAATGGGCATAGGCTATTCCTACATGATATTAGAAGAGTTGCAGTGCGAGCTGCTGTTGCAATGGGCGAACAAGGGGATGTGGTGGTAAGTTTTCTCCAAGGTCTATGTTATCAGGAAGCCAAGCATGCAAACTATGTTACTGTTGTTGTATCACCATCTAGAAAGTGGTAATTGTGCTACATTAGTGTTGTGATGAGAAAGTGATCTTGATTCTTTAAACCATACAGTTATTATAATGCAGTAGTGTTCACCTGTCTCACTTCTTGGGTTCATCATGATCCTGACATCTATGCTTCTACCTTCAGGTTATCACTGGCAAAGGGAACGATACTTATCAGATTGAAGGCGATAAAAGTGAGTTTTTTGATGACAGAGAAGAGTGCCGAGAAGCATTACAATACGTCGATCAATTGCATCGAGCTGGAATAGACACCTCAGAGTTCCCTTGGCGGTATGTTTCCTCTAAATCAGTGGTTACTAGGTCATCTTTCGTGAGTTCGGGCCTATCACCAGAAGCCCTTACATTGTGTTTTGACTTTTCGCATCAGGAACCTTCATCAATCTACTTTCAACAGCTACGCCTCATTTACTTGCGTGAACTAGTACAACATTTACTGGACCATCTGGTTATTTATTAACTAGTATGGGCGTATGGCAGTGTAACTGAATAGCTGATAAGCTAGAAGTTTGTTAGCTGTTAGCACTTTGGTTAGAAAACTCAGCACTTAAGGAGTAATTTTCTTGCAGGACTTGGATATCCTATCCTCGAAAAGCACACGTTCTTTAAATTGGGAGTCTGATGTTGCTCCTTGAGTTGATAAACTCGACCATCTTGACTAAATCAAAATCAGTGGCTTTCCGGTAACCTGTGACAACAAATAGAACAAGACAATAAATTGGCAATTTTCATGTGAGATGAAAGTTTTCAAGCAACAAAATCAGTATAGCTGAAGCTCTCATAGAATTTGCATGTGGAATCATGAGTTGCGAGGACAATGTCAGGAATTCAAGTTCTAAAGATTAACAGGTTATGATTTCTTTGGATTTTTTCCCCCAGTAGTGTCAGGGATTTTTTTTTGTAATGCTTGGAAAAAAGTTTTTGAAAGGGCTCAGCGATCTGGTGATAGGCCCGAACTCACGAAAGATGACCTAGTAACCACTGATTTAGAGGAAACATACCGCCAAGGGAACTCTGAGGTGTCTATTCCAGCTCGATGCAATTGATCGACGTATTGTAATGCTTCTCGGCACTCTTCTCTGTCATCAAAAAACTCACTTTTATCGCCTTCAATCTGATAAGTATCGTTCCCTTTGCCAGTGATAACCTGAAGGTAGAAGCATAGATGTCAGGATCATGATGAACCCAAGAAGTGAGACAGGTGAACACTACTGCATTATAATAACTGTATGGTTTAAAGAATCAAGATCACTTTCTCATCACAACACTAATGTAGCACAATTACCACTTTCTAGATGGTGATACAACAACAGTAACATAGTTTGCATGCTTGGCTTCCTGATAACATAGACCTTGGAGAAAACTTACCACCACATCCCCTTGTTCGCCCATTGCAACAGCAGCTCGCACTGCAACTCTTCTAATATCATGTAGGAATAGCCTATGCCCATTTGGAAGAGGTGGGTAATAATCATTAGCACCATATTTCAAGTATTCTTCCATGGTCCACCCTACTCCTGCCAACATATCATCTAGGATATCTACTGCAGAATAGAACAACAAATTTGTGTAAAAATTCAAGGCGATTATGCATTAACCTGAGATCTGGTCTACATATTAGAGATTAATTAAGAATCATACACGGATCTTCATTTGCTGGATTGTCTGATGTCAACATGACAACATCACTTTTATCAGCCGCGATCTTTGTCATCACTGGCCTCTTCCCTCTTTCTTTCTCTCCGCAACATCCAACAACTAAATTAAACAGCATAGCAGGAGGTTCAGTTCCCATGTTATAACCAGAATAGAGAAAATATAGCAGCATGTACAAATAATCAACATTTCATACCGCTCTGTGTAGGCAGTGTGTGTTGTTAACAAAAGCTACAGGTAATATTATCTTACCAGTGACGATCCGGCGTGGTCCCAACTCCCTTACACCATTCAGAAGCCTCGACAGAGCTTCTGGTGTCCTCGCATGATCAACGATTACCCCAAAGGCTTGCTCCTCATCGATTAGCTCACACCGGCCTGGGATCGCATCCACCTCTTCTATGCCCCTGACTATGTCCTCCAGTGGCGCACCCACTGCAATGCCAACTGCCACAGTTGCAAGGATGTTGTAGATGTTATCTCTTCCAAGCAGCCCAGAGGAGATCTCGAGGATCCCATGTGGTGTCTGTACTAGAACCTCCGTCTCAAACAGGGAAAGCTGGTATTTGAGAGTGTGCACGTCAGCTTTCTTGTTCTCAAACGAATATGTCACCACGGGGACATCATGCCCTCCTTGTGCTGCGAAGAATGGGGCGCTTGGATCATCAATGTTCACCACCTTACGATGGCGCTCAGGGTCCACCATTCTAGAGAACAGAGAGAAAGAAAGAGGGAAGAGGCCAGTGATGACAAAGATCGCGGCTGATAAAAGTGATGTTGTCATGTTGACATCAGACAATCCAGCAAATGAAGATCCGTGTATGATTCTTAATTAATCTCTAATATGTAGACCAGATCTCAGGTTAATGCATAATCGCCTTGAATTTTTACACAAATTTGTTGTTCTATTCTGCAGTAGATATCCTAGATGATATGTTGGCAGGAGTAGGGTGGACCATGGAAGAATACTTGAAATATGGTGCTAATGATTATTACCCACCTCTTCCAAATGGGCATAGGCTATTCCTACATGATATTAGAAGAGTTGCAGTGCGAGCTGCTGTTGCAATGGGCGAACAAGGGGATGTGGTGGTAAGTTTTCTCCAAGGTCTATGTTATCAGGAAGCCAAGCATGCAAACTATGTTACTGTTGTTGTATCACCATCTAGAAAGTGGTAATTGTGCTACATTAGTGTTGTGATGAGAAAGTGATCTTGATTCTTTAAACCATACAGTTATTATAATGCAGTAGTGTTCACCTGTCTCACTTCTTGGGTTCATCATGATCCTGACATCTATGCTTCTACCTTCAGGTTATCACTGGCAAAGGGAACGATACTTATCAGATTGAAGGCGATAAAAGTGAGTTTTTTGATGACAGAGAAGAGTGCCGAGAAGCATTACAATACGTCGATCAATTGCATCGAGCTGGAATAGACACCTCAGAGTTCCCTTGGCGGTATGTTTCCTCTAAATCAGTGGCTTTCCGGTAACCTGTGACAACAAATAGAACAAGACAATAAATTGGCAATTTTCATGTGAGATGAAAGTTTCAAGCAACAAAATCAGTATAGCTGAAGCTCTCATAGAATTTGCATGTGGAATCATGAGTTGCGAGGACAATGTCAGGAATTCAAGTTCTAAAGATTAACAGGTTATGATTTCTTTGGATTTTTTCCCCCCAGTAGTGTCAGGGATTTTTTTTTTGTAATGCTTGGAAAAAAGTTTTTGAAAGGGCTCAGCGATCTGGTGATAGGCCCGAACTCACGAAAGATGACCTAGTAACCACTGATTTAGAGGAAACATACCGCCAAGGGAACTCTGAGGTGTCTATTCCAGCTCGATGCAATTGATCGACGTATTGTAATGCTTCTCGGCACTCTTCTCTGTCATCAAAAAACTCACTTTTATCGCCTTCAATCTGATAAGTATCGTTCCCTTTGCCAGTGATAACCTGAAGGTAGAAGCATAGATGTCAGGATCATGATGAACCCAAGAAGTGAGACAGGTGAACACTACTGCATTATAATAACTGTATGGTTTAAAGAATCAAGATCACTTTCTCATCACAACACTAATGTAGCACAATTACCACTTTCTAGATGGTGATACAACAACAGTAACATAGTTTGCATGCTTGGCTTCCTGATAACATAGACCTTGGAGAAAACTTACCACCACATCCCCTTGTTCGCCCATTGCAACAGCAGCTCGCACTGCAACTCTTCTAATATCATGTAGGAATAGCCTATGCCCATTTGGAAGAGGTGGGTAATAATCATTAGCACCATATTTCAAGTATTCTTCCATGGTCCACCCTACTCCTGCCAACATATCATCTAGGATATCTACTGCAGAATAGAACAACAAATTTGTGTAAAAATTCAAGGCGATTATGCATTAACCTGAGATCTGGTCTACATATTAGAGATTAATTAAGAATCATACACGGATCTTCATTTGCTGGATTGTCTGATGTCAACATGACAACATCACTTTTATCAGCCGCGATCTTTGTCATCACTGGCCTCTTCCCTCTTTCTTTCTCTCTGTTCTCTAGAATGGTGGACCCTGAGCGCCATCGTAAGGTGGTGAACATTGATGATCCAAGCGCCCCATTCTTCGCAGCACAAGGAGGGCATGATGTCCCCGTGGTGACATATTCGTTTGAGAACAAGAAAGCTGACGTGCACACTCTCAAATACCAGCTTTCCCTGTTTGAGACGGAGGTTCTAGTACAGACACCACATGGGATCCTCGAGATCTCCTCTGGGCTGCTTGGAAGAGATAACATCTACAACATCCTTGCAACTGTGGCAGTTGGCATTGCAGTGGGTGCGCCACTGGAGGACATAGTCAGGGGCATAGAAGAGGTGGATGCGATCCCAGGCCGGTGTGAGCTAATCGATGAGGAGCAAGCCTTTGGGGTAATCGTTGATCATGCGAGGACACCAGAAGCTCTGTCGAGGCTTCTGAATGGTGTAAGGGAGTTGGGACCACGCCGGATCGTCACTGGTAAGATAATATTACCTGTAGCTTTTGTTAACAACACACACTGCCTACACAGAGCGGTATGAAATGTTGATTATTTGTACATGCTGCTATATTTTCTCTATTCTGGTTATAACATGGGAACTGAACCTCCTGCTATGCTGTTTAATTTAGTTGTTGGATGTTGCGGAGAGAAAGAAAGAGGGAAGAGGCCAGTGATGACAAAGATCGCGGCTGATAAAAGTGATGTTGTCATGTTGACATCAGACAATCCAGCAAATGAAGATCCGTGTATGATTCTTAATTAATCTCTAATATGTAGACCAGATCTCAGGTTAATGCATAATCGCCTTGAATTTTTACACAAATTTGTTGTTCTATTCTGCAGTAGATATCCTAGATGATATGTTGGCAGGAGTAGGGTGGACCATGGAAGAATACTTGAAATATGGTGCTAATGATTATTACCCACCTCTTCCAAATGGGCATAGGCTATTCCTACATGATATTAGAAGAGTTGCAGTGCGAGCTGCTGTTGCAATGGGCGAACAAGGGGATGTGGTGGTAAGTTTTCTCCAAGGTCTATGTTATCAGGAAGCCAAGCATGCAAACTATGTTACTGTTGTTGTATCACCATCTAGAAAGTGGTAATTGTGCTACATTAGTGTTGTGATGAGAAAGTGATCTTGATTCTTTAAACCATACAGTTATTATAATGCAGTAGTGTTCACCTGTCTCACTTCTTGGGTTCATCATGATCCTGACATCTATGCTTCTACCTTCAGGTTATCACTGGCAAAGGGAACGATACTTATCAGATTGAAGGCGATAAAAGTGAGTTTTTGATGACAGAGAAGAGTGCCGAGAAGCATTACAATACGTCGATCAATTGCATCGAGCTGGAATAGACACCTCAGAGTTCCCTTGGCGGTATGTTTCCTCTAAATCAGTGGTTACTAGGTCATCTTTCGTGAGTTCGGGCCTATCACCAGATCGCTGAGCCCTTTCAAAAACTTTTTTCCAAGCATTACAAAAAAAAATCCCTGACACTACTGGGGAAA
Source organism: Tripidium arundinaceum (assembly GCA_030439765.1). Taxonomy (NCBI): domain Eukaryota; kingdom Viridiplantae; phylum Streptophyta; class Magnoliopsida; order Poales; family Poaceae; genus Tripidium; species Tripidium arundinaceum. Next base: position 9,131 of record JAHUYU010003091.1, on the reverse strand, counting down.
AAATCCAAAGAAATCATAACCTGTAATCTTTAGAACTTGAATTCCTGACATTGTCCTCGCAACTCATGATTCCACATGCAAATTCTATGAGAGCTTCAGCTATACTGATTTTGTTGCTTGAAACTTTCATCTCACATGAAAATTGCCAATTTATTGTCTTGTTCTATTTGTTGTCACAGGTTACCGGAAAGCCACTGATTTTGATTTAGTCAAGATGGTCGAGTTTATCAACTCAAGGAGCAACATCAGACTCCCAATTTAAAGAACGTGTGCTTTTCGAGGATAGGATATCCAAGTCCTGCAAGAAAATTACTCCTTAAGTGCTGAGTTTTCTAACCAAAGTGCTAACAGCTAACAAACTTCTAGCTTATCAGCTATTCAGTTACACTGCCATACGCCCATACTAGTTAATAAATAACCAGATGGTCCAGTAAATGTTGTACTAGTTCACGCAAGTAAATGAGGCGTAGCTGTTGAAAGTAGATTGATGAAGGTTCCTGATGCGAAAAGTCAAAACACAATGTAAGGGCTTCTGGTGTCACAAATTTCAAAAGATTTTGTCCCATGGCAGTGATTGTAAGATCTTTTGGAAGTTATGCCTTCTGTTATTCTGCCATCTAGATCGTGTTTCACAGAATGCCTTTTTCGTTGACAATAGTTTCTTTCCTATTTTAGTTTATTATTCATCTGAGTTCTTCATAGCTAACAACAACATCCGCTTTACCGCATCCAACTTTAATAGGGATCTATTCTGATCTTAGACAGAGCTTTCAGCTCCTGAACCTCCAGATAGCTTTTATTCTGTGCCAGTGTGCCTACTTCCGCATGCTTGAATAATCTCATGAAATAAGTTTTTTTTTTGAACGGGAACTGAAATAAGTTCTAGTGACGGTGTACCTTCTATGCTGCATTTTAAGTGAGCTGCAAGCCTGTATGTTTAATATAAGCTCAAGAATGGGTTGTTGGGTTCTAGTGCATGGCTGTATGTTTAATCTGCACCTGCCATGTGTCCTATTGCACCCTAACACAATGTTTTTTCTTCTGGTTATAACAAAACTAGGTTTATGCTACGTCTGAAAAAACAAAAGCACACAGTATCTGGACTACTGCTATCCCAGAACAGCACCACCACCTTTGAATTGGTTAAATATTCTGTATTCAAATTTGAGTGATATTATATTGCTCATTGTCTGCATGATTGCTACTTATCAATGTTGCTGGGAGCCTGGGACTCTGCTTTTGTTATCAGGCATATGTAGCCAAATCTGCCCCAGATGTTAAACACTATGCAAGATGGAAATTCTGATATTCTACATTAATGATTTAATATGTCTAATTCAATATTTTAATACTAGATATTCCAACACGATCGTCTTGTACCAGTATCTGCTTTCAGTTTTCTTCGGTGATGTTATTATATATACTAGTACATACTAGCTTCATGCCGTGTGCTTTGCTCCCAATCAGTTGAAACTTGAACCATCAAAATATTGCATAGATGACTGATGAGCCAGTCAACTGTACAAGGCATTATGAAACAAGCAGAAATTTTGTGTGATGTGACAAGTGCTCACACTGAGTTAAGAACTGCAGGTAGCCTGGGAACTTCCTCCTTGTCTCTGTATGTCACTGTCGCGTGCTATTGGCTTCCTCCTCGCACGGTGTCACCGTCCCGCGTCCAAAGTCTCTTGTATGTTATACTAAGTCCAACGTCTGCGCGTTTCTTATGCCACCAGACAAGGAGCTCTTTTAAACCGAGGCTTCACGGCGAACTCTGCGAGAAGATGGCGGCAGCAATGGAGAAGGTGTTCGTCGTGCTGCCGGCAGAGTTCAAGGCGAGGCAGTCCACGCTGTCGTGGGTTCTCAGTCATTTCGGCGGCGGCAGAACCACGGTTGTGATCACACATGTGCATGTTCCGCCACAGATGATTCCAGTGAGTACGTGTTTCTTCATCTTATAATATGCTTTTACCTCGTTCTGTTGCTCTTGCAAATGGTAGTTCGATGATTCTGGTCACGGGAATTCGAGGCCACCGGCCACATGAATTGATCATGATGTATTCTGGCCACGGGAATTCTCCTGGCCAGCGCTTGTTTCTCGTGTTTCAATAAGGTGAACCTTGTCCATTTTTCTGAAAAAAAAGTTGACAAATGTACTTTTGATACATTATGGCTTTATAACTTCCTAAGCTTACCAGATACAGAATTCAAATTGAAAATAAAAGATTTACTTATGTCAGATTCACCTTGAATATTGCCTGTCTGCAGCACCTGAAATAACTAGCTTAGTGACTTTATGCAAGACAATGAGTTCAACCAGACCGGCTACAACGTCTTCCTTCTCAAAAACTAGTTTCTCACATTTGACCTGAATTTACAAAACATGGGGACCTATCAGTCATCCTGTTCAGTTTGAAACTTGATGCTAACTTTGAAATTGTCAACTGCATGCCAAAACCATGTGAAGAAGGGTAAATGTAGAAGTATACGAGTGTATGACACACCAACACAGTGGTCATGAAACATGAGGAAGGACCAAAATAGCACCTTCATTTTTGAGCATTGATGAACATAGCCGTCTAGCTGTTTGTCCACCTTCTCATGCTCAATCCTTCTGAACAGTTTCACTTGCTCCGGGCTCAGTTTACTAGAGTGGAATTTGACTCCCACTGCGTAAATAAAAAGATAGAATTAATAAAATCATCTAACCACAGCAGGCACAAGCAGAACTAATATCTCCTATCCGCAGCAGGCACGGATATAATTTGCCGCATGTCCTGGAAAAGAAATCACAGAGTAGTTTTCTTTATTATTGTTCCCAGCTCACAGGAAGAGAGTGGCTGGTGATTAGGCTAACATTCATTTTTTTTTATTTTACTGTCACATGAAGTAACAATCCAATATTTCACCACAGTTAGTACATATCCTATTTATAATCTGATATATAAAGTGCTAGTCGGATTGGACAAGGTTCACCTTATTGAAACACGAGAAACAAGCGCTGGCCAGGAGAATTCCCGTGGCCAGAATACATCATGATCAATTCATGTGGCCGGTGGCCTCGAATTCCCGTGACCAGAATCATCGAACTACCATTTGCAAGAGCAACAGAACGAGGTAAAAGCATATTATAAGATGAAGAAACACGTACTCACTGGAATCATCTGTGGCGGAACATGCACATGTGTGATCACAACCGTGGTTCTGCCGCCGCCGAAATGACTGAGAACCCACGACAGCGTGGACTGCCTCGCCTTGAACTCTGCCGGCAGCACGACGAACACCTTCTCCATTGCTGCCGCCATCTTCTCGGCAGAGTTCGCCGTGAAGCCTCGGTTTAAAAGAGCTCCTTGTCTGGTGGCATAAGAAACGCGCAGACGTTGGACTTAGTATAACATACAAGAGACTTTGGACGCGGGACGGTGACACCGTGCGAGGAGGAAGCCAATAGCACGCGACAGTGACATACAGAGACAAGGAGGAAGTTCCCAGGCTACCTGCAGTTCTTAACTCAGTGTGAGCACTTGTCACATCACACAAAATTTCTGCTTGTTTCATAATGCCTTGTACAGTTGACTGGCTCATCAGTCATCTATGCAATATTTTGATGGTTCAAGTTTCAACTGATTGGGAGCAAAGCACACGGCATGAAGCTAGTATGTACTAGTATATATAATAACATCACGAAGAAAACTGAAAGCAGATACTGGTACAAGACGATCGTGTTGGAATATCTAGTATTAAAATATTGAATTAGACATATTAAATCATTAATGTAGAATATCAGAATTTCCATCTTGCATAGTGTTTAACATCTGGGGCAGATTTGGCTACATATGCCTGATAACAAAAGCAGAGTCCCAGGCTCCCAGCAACATTGATAAGTAGCAATCATGCAGACAATGAGCAATATAATATCACTCAAATTTGAATACAGAATATTTAACCAATTCAAAGGTGGTGGTGCTGTTCTGGGATAGCAGTAGTCCAGATACTGTGTGCTTTTGTTTTTTCAGACGTAGCATAAACCTAGTTTTGTTATAACCAGAAGAAAAAACATTGTGTTAGGGTGCAATAGGACACATGGCAGGTGCAGATTAAACATACAGCCATGCACTAGAACCCAACAACCCATTCTTGAGCTTATATTAAACATACAGGCTTGCAGCTCACTTAAAATGCAGCATAGAAGGTACACCGTCACTAGAACTTATTTCAGTTCCCGTTCAAAAAAAAAACTTATTTCATGAGATTATTCAAGCATGCGGAAGTAGGCACACTGGCACAGAATAAAAGCTATCTGGAGGTTCAGGAGCTGAAAGCTCTGTCTAAGATCAGAATAGATCCCTATTAAAGTTGGATGCGGTAAAGCGGATGTTGTTGTTAGCTATGAAGAACTCAGATGAATAATAAACTAAAATAGGAAAGAAACTATTGTCAACGAAAAAGGCATTCTGTGAAACACGATCTAGATGGCAGATAACAGAAGGCATAACTTCCAAAAGATCTTACAATCACTGCCATGGGACAAAATCTTTTGAAATTTGTGACACCAGAAGCCCTTACATTGTGTTTTGACTTTTCGCATCAGGAACCTTCATCAATCTACTTTCAACAGCTACGCCTCATTTACTTGCGTGAACTAGTACAACATTTACTGGACCATCTGGTTATTTATTAACTAGTATGGGCGTATGGCAGTGTAACTGAATAGCTGATAAGCTAGAAGTTTGTTAGCTGTTAGCACTTTGGTTAGAAAACTCAGCACTTAAGGAGTAATTTTCTTGCAGGACTTGGATATCCTATCCTCGAAAAGCACACGTTCTTTAAATTGGGAGTCTGATGTTGCTCCTTGAGTTGATAAACTCGACCATCTTGACTAAATCAAAATCAGTGGCTTTCCGGTAACCTGTGACAACAAATAGAACAAGACAATAATTGGCAATTTTCATGTGAGATGAAAGTTTCAAGCAACAAAATCAGTATAGCTGAAGCTCTCATAGAATTTGCATGTGGAATCATGAGTTGCGAGGACAATGTCAGGAATTCAAGTTCTAAAGATTAACAGGTTATGATTTCTTTGGATTTTTTCCCCCAGTAGTGTCAGGGATTTTTTTTTGTAATGCTTGGAAAAAAGTTTTTGAAAGGGCTCAGCGATCTGGTGATAGGCCCGAACTCACGAAAGATGACCTAGTAACCACTGATTTAGAGGAAACATACCGCCAAGGGAACTCTGAGGTGTCTATTCCAGCTCGATGCAATTGATCGACGTATTGTAATGCTTCTCGGCACTCTTCTCTGTCATCAAAAAACTCACTTTTATCGCCTTCAATCTGATAAGTATCGTTCCCTTTGCCAGTGATAACCTGAAGGTAGAAGCATAGATGTCAGGATCATGATGAACCCAAGAAGTGAGACAGGTGAACACTACTGCATTATAATAACTGTATGGTTTAAAGAATCAAGATCACTTTCTCATCACAACACTAATGTAGCACAATTACCACTTTCTAGATGGTGATACAACAACAGTAACATAGTTTGCATGCTTGGCTTCCTGATAACATAGACCTTGGAGAAAACTTACCACCACATCCCCTTGTTCGCCCATTGCAACAGCAGCTCGCACTGCAACTCTTCTAATATCATGTAGGAATAGCCTATGCCCATTTGGAAGAGGTGGGTAATAATCATTAGCACCATATTTCAAGTATTCTTCCATGGTCCACCCTACTCCTGCCAACATATCATCTAGGATATCTACTGCAGAATAGAACAACAAATTTGTGTAAAAATTCAAGGCGATTATGCATTAACCTGAGATCTGGTCTACATATTAGAGATTAATTAAGAATCATACACGGATCTTCATTTGCTGGATTGTCTGATGTCAACATGACAACATCACTTTTATCAGCCGCGATCTTTGTCATCACTGGCCTCTTCCCTCTTTCTTTCTCTCCGCAACATCCAACAACTAAATTAAACAGCATAGCAGGAGGTTCAGTTCCCATGTTATAACCAGAATAGAGAAAATATAGCAGCATGTACAAATAATCAACATTTCATACCGCTCTGTGTAGGCAGTGTGTGTTGTTAACAAAAGCTACAGGTAATATTATCTTACCAGTGACGATCCGGCGTGGTCCCAACTCCCTTACACCATTCAGAAGCCTCGACAGAGCTTCTGGTGTCCTCGCATGATCAACGATTACCCAAAGGCTTGCTCCTCATCGATTAGCTCACACCGGCCTGGGATCGCATCCACCTCTTCTATGCCCCTGACTATGTCCTCCAGTGGCGCACCCACTGCAATGCCAACTGCCACAGTTGCAAGGATGTTGTAGATGTTATCTCTTCCAAGCAGCCCAGAGGAGATCTCGAGGATCCCATGTGGTGTCTGTACTAGAACCTCCGTCTCAAACAGGGAAAGCTGGTATTTGAGAGTGTGCACGTCAGCTTTCTTGTTCTCAAACGAATATGTCACCACGGGGACATCATGCCCTCCTTGTGCTGCGAAGAATGGGGCGCTTGGATCATCAATGTTCACCACCTTACGATGGCGCTCAGGGTCCACCATTCTAGAGAACAGAGAGGCCATGCTGCTCATATACTGCTCATAGGTCATGCCATCCTCCCCATCAGTGTGCCTAACATTAGTCAAAACAGCAATGTCATAATCTATCTCACTGTCCACACCAGATGGAGGCATCCCATCAGTGGATGTCTCCAACACAACTGCCTCAGTGCCATTGTGTAACATTGTCGCCATCAGCTTCTGTGCAGCAATGGGGTCCCTAGATGCATCAGGGCGTGCATCAAGCTTGTTGCTGCCGAAGGCATAGGTCCCAAGAACGCCCACTAAACCAGTCCTCACCCCCATGGCCTCATACATTGCTTTGACGAGGTGAGTTGTGGTAGTTACGCCGTCTGTGCCAGTGACACCTATAACAGCCATGTCCGTCGACGGCCGCCTGTAGAGGCAGGCAGGGAGCACGCGCAATGCGGCCAAAATGTCGTCCACAATGACCAGCGCGCGGCAGGCCAGGGTGCCCTCGATGTTGAGGTCCTGATCGGCTACGACGGCAACGGCTCCACGCTTGTCGGCCTCGGTGAGCCCCGCGAGCCCGTCCTCTCCAACGCACACAAAGAGGTCGCCCGCCGCCACCAGGCTGGCGTCGCGCTGCACCCCTGCGAGCGCGACGTCCTGGTCGCCCGTCACGGCCACCGGGACGAGCTTGCTCTCGTCAAGGAGCTCAGCCAGCGTCATCCGAAGGCCGGTTGCCGCATCCTGGCCCCCTCGAGGCCGAGCTCCTCGGCCACATCAAAGCCTTCCCCATCCTCGTCGAGCGGCAATCCGTCGTCTCCGTCCTCGTCCTCGCCAACCTCAACCTCCTCATCCTCCTCGTCCGCCACGGATACAACACTGAGTCCTTGAAGTTTCCGAATCTCATCGAGATCGATCACCTCCTCAGGGAGAGCTCGTCGGCGAGGTCCTCGTCCTCCGGCTGCGATTGCGAGGGCGGCGAAGCAGGGGAAGGCTTGATGAGTCCGCGCCGAGTGAACTCCTCCCGCTTCTCCGCGATGGCGCGGTCGATTTCGTCGAAGAACTCGTCGTCAGGGTCGTAGCTGCCTCCGCCGCCGCCTCCGGCCGGGGAGGGGGACGAGAAGAGCGGGTTGTCGGGGGTGATCTCCGGCTGGCGGCTCCGGGCGCGTTCCACGCTGCGCGCAAGCTGGTCGTAGCGGGTGAGGCCATGGGAAGAGTCCTCCGCGGCCTCAGGGGGTTCGTCGTCGGCGGTGGGCGGGCGGAACCGTCGTGCGGCCGCGGCGGCGAGGCGAAGGGGGAGGCGGCGGGGGTTGGGAGGGGCTAGGATTCTGGAAGGCGGAGGGCGGGAGGCGGAGGGGAATGGGAAGGGGAGGCGGGAGGCGAGGGGCGCCGTGGCCATGGGAGGCGCGCCGTGGCCTGGGAAGGTGTGGGAATTAGCGCTGCAGCCGCTGTTGGTGGGAGGTTTTGGTCGTTTTGGATTGGGAGAACTGGGAACTCTGGAAGAAGGGGATGAGGTGGTGGGGACTGGATTAGTGGGCTGGTTTTTGAATTTATGGACCGAGCGGTCTCGCAAAACATATGGGCCGGGCCACCAAACATATGGACCAGCTCTGGAAAGCTGAAGGGGACTGGTTAGTGGGCTGGTTTTTATGACCAGTAAACGTGCCTGTGCCGTTGCGACCGGGCTTCATCTCCACGTCGATTCCGTCGGCCCCCTTACTTCCGGCCGCCTCATAGGCGCAGGCCGCTTAGGCCTGAGGAGCTTTTAGTTTAGGTTTTTCATGCCAAAATTTTGGCATGGTATCGCTCCCTCTTGTTCTTCCCCGGTGATGGTACTAGTAGACTCTATTCCTCTCGTGGATCCGGAGTATGGTACATTTTAGTCCGCTTATTTGTGTTCCGACTGGAGTCATTTATTTTGTCGTGTTGGATTTTGGATGCTCGAGGTCATGGTTCAGCACATCGTCCGACGTCAGAATCCTTCTTCTTTGTGGCGTTCATATACCTTCCAATCCAAGCTTCTTGCAGTTTGGGTTGGATGTGTCATGTGTATGCACTCTTTAATTTTGGGTTGCCCGAACTACGGGTCTATTTGGCAAGGCTCCGCTCTACGTGCTCCCATGCCGAGGTCAGAGTCCTTCTGCTGAAGCCCAAAATCATGGCTTCACCTATCGTACGAGAAAACGACTCCTCCCCACCCATTTCACACTTGGCGCTCCTCCGCCCTGCATCGTTTGGTGCGGCTCCGCTGCCAGAGTTGGAGCCGGAGCCTTGCAGGAGCCGCACCAAATAGGACCTATTTCCTCTATCGAATTAACGGGTGGCGCCAGGGGTCGTGACGGATGGATGGGCAACGCTTTAGGGTAGTGTGGACGGACGGGGCCAATTGTGGGCCAGTGGCGCAAACGACCCGAGGTGTGGCTGAGCAATGTGGAGGTGGTGTAGGCCGTCAGGGGAAAGGAGGCATGGTGGAGCGATTGGGAGGTGTGCCCTGCTTCTACCAACGCAGACGGAGAAGATAAAAGCTCGATTGAGGGGGGAAAAAAGGAGGCTGGTGCCAAACAAAAAAATTACGATAAAACTT
>JAHUYU010003157.1:0-19033 GCA_030439765.1 Tripidium arundinaceum | reverse complement strand
CTCGATACATTATTGAAAGGCCTGTCCTGTTCTTATGTCATGAAGGTAAAGGGATTGCTGGATAGCGATGAGCTTTTACAAAATAGTTGTACTTGGAGAAGAGACTTTCAAATCGAAGATTCGAAGTTCATCGACTGTCACAGGGATTCTGTTCCTGGCCTTGGAATAACAGCCGACGGTGGCCACTGCGTGCCTAAACATCCGAGAAGTGGTAGGCACCCCAAGTTATCATCTCATCCTCTGAACTACCGTAGGTGAAGCAAAAGAGCCAATTGCTATTCAGAGGATGCTCCTGCAAAAGGGCAAATTGCTATTCAGTTAGAGCCAGTACAAATGAATTGCTTTGATGACAATGGGATCTGCTCTCAGCCTCTCACCGGGAACTCAATGGCCACAGATTTATCATCTCATCATCTGAAGCTCACAACTCTACAATGTTATGTTTCCCCTTAACGTGATCTTTATCGTGCTGTGAAGGACTCTGACATGCATCACATCTTAACTGTTTGCATATGTTATTCAGATAAGCAATAGCCTGGCATGATTCACAAATATAACAGATCAAGTGTTAGAAAACTGTGGCCCATCAGAAGATGGATTCGAGGTCATCACACAGAAAGATGTAACAAATCATCAGAAGGATAATTCTCCCCTTCTCTGTCTTATCAAGATTTATACAAGAAAAACGGAGCAGCATGACAAGAATCAGCAAACAAGATGCTCTGTTTCAAGACATTTCTACAGACTAAAAGATGATTAGGTAAAATTGTGCAAAAATACCAATTCTACCGACAGTCCACATGTTCCCTTTCCGCCCATTTCCTACTGTAACTGAAAGCAAACACAAGCTATGCCTCATCTCCTGAATTATCAGTTCTTTTTCATGAGATACACAAGACAGCTCAAATGCTGCACTTCCAGGTCCTCATTTTCACATCCTAGGAATAAATCTGATAGATTGATTTTTTCCCAAAGAAGTGAGTGTGGGCATGAGTGATTGATGATTCATCGATTCCCCTTCCTTCTTGTCTCCTATTGTTTCCTTGAATTTTGTATATTGTACTACGACATGAATGAGTGGGAAAGATTCATTGCTCCCTGAACTTAAATCAATTTCCAAACAAATGAGAAATTGCCAGATGGTGTCAGCAGTTGGGGAGTGAGGATTTTTTTTTTGATTGGAAGTTGGAACAATACAGCAAAGATGTTTCTTATTTCAACTTTTGAAGGACAAAATTTCTGTTTATTTAGTGCAGAAACATCCATTTATTGTAGGAGGGTAATTACCCTCTTACTGACAGTAGTACTTACAAATAGTGAAAACCCATCATGTGAGCGGATATGAACCCAGAATGCAAGGTATATGACACATATGGAGAACCTTATAAATATTACCATGCCTGGTAAAAAATGGTAATAGAAGATTTTGAGACTTAGATTTAAGAACAATTGGCTAACTATAAATTATAAAAGGTATATATTCTCCAAGGTTAAAAAAAGCGTTAAGCGCTAAGCGAGCGGTGACCCGCCGCTTAGAGCCTATGCGTGCTTAAGCGTATCTAAGCGTCGCTTAAGCGTTTTGCACTGTAGCAATCCAAGACATGATCTCATGGAGGTTGGAGTAAAGAAAAAGGGAAAAAAGAAAAAGAAAAACCAGAAAAAGGGCAAATAAAAATAGAGGAGTTGGCCCAGCCCACTAGGCAGCCCATGAGTGGCCTCCCGTATACACATCCCTTCTCAGGTCATCCCTCTCCCGTATACACATCCCTCCACGCACGCCGCCTGGGACCGGCTCCTCTGCTTCTCTCTCACGCAAGTGCAGCGCCGCCGCATCTCCCTCAGCAGGTGCGCCGCCGCATCTCCCTCGCGCTGCTCTCGCTCGCGCTTGCGCGCAGCCTGTCTTCCGCTCCTTTCCTCCCTCTTGCTGCTGCTCCCTCAGATCGATCTCTGGCATGGCCCCTTCTAGATCAGCCGTGGCCGCCGCAGATGACCCAGGCGGTGCCAGATTTGGTGGGGGTGAGAGAGGACCGCCGCGCGTCGCTCCCTCAAGCAGCTTCCGCGCGCGTCCGCACCCGCCGAAGCACCGGCGCCGCTTAGGGAGCGCGTAAGGCCCGAAGCGAAGCGGCGAGCTCCCGCGTAGCGCTTCGGCGCGATTAAGCGGCCGCTTAATACCGCTTTTTGGAAGCTTGATATTCTCTCCATGCTAAATTAGTATCCTCTCATACGAAGTAGCCTCTCTTCAGAGAATCCTAATATTTTTGGCGCCTTGGAAACTGGAGTGGAAACCTCAGACTCAGAAGTCAGAACAAGCAGGAGTCCTCTTAAAGAACTCGAAGCTTGGCGGCGACCCTGTCCTTGGAATAACAGCCGACGGTGGCCACTGCGTGCCTAAACATCCGAGAAGTGGTAGGCACCCCAAGTTATCATCTCATCCTCTGAACTACCGTAGGTGAAGCAAAAGAGCCAATTGCTATTCAGAGGATGCTCCTGCAAAAGGGCAAATTGCTATTCAGTTAGAGCCAGTACAAATGAATTGCTTTGATGACAATGGGATCTGCTCTCAGCCTCTCACCGGGAACTCAATGGCCACAGATTTATCATCTCATCATCTGAAGCTCACAACTCTACAATGTTATGTTTCCCCTTAACGTGATCTTTATCGTGCTGTGAAGGACTCTGACATGCATCACATCTTAACTGTTTGCATATGTTATTCAGATAAGCAATAGCCTGGCATGATTCACAAATATAACAGATCAAGTGTTAGAAAACTGTGGCCCATCAGAAGATGGATTCGAGGTCATCACACAGAAAGATGTAACAAATCATCAGAAGGATAATTCTCCCCTTCTCTGTCTTATCAAGATTTATACAAGAAAAACGGAGCAGCATGACAAGAATCAGCAAACAAGATGCTCTGTTTCAAGACATTTCTACAGACTAAAAGATGATTAGGTAAAATTGTGCAAAAATACCAATTCTACCGACAGTCCACATGTTCCCTTTCCGCCCATTTCCTACTGTAACTGAAAGCAAACACAAGCTATGCCTCATCTCCTGAATTATCAGTTCTTTTTCATGAGATACACAAGACAGCTCAAATGCTGCACTTCCAGGTCCTCATTTTCACATCCTAGGAATAAATCTGATAGATTGATTTTTTCCCAAAGAAGTGAGTGTGGGCATGAGTGATTGATGATTCATCGATTCCCCTTCCTTCTTGTCTCCTATTGTTTCCTTGAATTTTGTATATTGTACTACGACATGAATGAGTGGGAAAGATTCATTGCTCCCTGAACTTAAATCAATTTCCAAACAAATGAGAAATTGCCAGATGGTGTCAGCAGTTGGGGAGTGAGGATTTTTTTTTTGATTGGAAGTTGGAACAATACAGCAAAGATGTTTCTTATTTCAACTTTTGAAGGACAAAATTTCTGTTTATTTAGTGCAGAAACATCCATTTATTGTAGGAGGGTAATTACCCTCTTACTGACAGTAGTACTTACAAATAGTGAAAACCCATCATGTGAGCGGATATGAACCCAGAATGCAAGGTATATGACACATATGGAGAACCTTATAAATATTACCATGCCTGGTAAAAAATGGTAATAGAAGATTTTGAGACTTAGATTTAAGAACAATTGGCTAACTATAAATTATAAAAGGTATATATTCTCCAAGGTTAAAAAAAGCGTTAAGCGCTAAGCGAGCGGTGACCCGCCGCTTAGAGCCTATGCGTGCTTAAGCGTATCTAAGCGTCGCTTAAGCGTTTTGCACTGTAGCAATCCAAGACATGATCTCATGGAGGTTGGAGTAAAGAAAAAGGGAAAAAAGAAAAAGAAAAACCAGAAAAAGGGCAAATAAAAATAGAGGAGTTGGCCCAGCCCACTAGGCAGCCCATGAGTGGCCTCCCGTATACACATCCCTTCTCAGGTCATCCCTCTCCCGTATACACATCCCTCCACGCACGCCGCCTGGGACCGGCTCCTCTGCTTCTCTCTCACGCAAGTGCAGCGCCGCCGCATCTCCCTCAGCAGGTGCGCCGCCGCATCTCCCTCGCGCTGCTCTCGCTCGCGCTTGCGCGCAGCCTGTCTTCCGCTCCTTTCCTCCCTCTTGCTGCTGCTCCCTCAGATCGATCTCTGGCATGGCCCCTTCTAGATCAGCCGTGGCCGCCGCAGATGACCCAGGCGGTGCCAGATTTGGTGGGGGTGAGAGAGGACCGCCGCGCGTCGCTCCCTCAAGCAGCTTCCGCGCGCGTCCGCACCCGCCGAAGCACCGGCGCCGCTTAGGGAGCGCGTAAGGCCCGAAGCGAAGCGGCGAGCTCCCGCGTAGCGCTTCGGCGCGATTAAGCGGCCGCTTAATACCGCTTTTTGGAAGCTTGATATTCTCTCCATGCTAAATTAGTATCCTCTCATACGAAGTTGAGCGTTTCCCATACAACTCGCAATTTATTTTCAGCTGTTATCATCTCATTCCCTTACAAGCCAAACACAGACAACCATCATTTGCACATTGGCAGAGAGTCCATGGCACCCAAAAAATTTCTTAGAATGTTCCATTGGTCCTTACAACACAGGCTTTACAAAATTGTTCCAGAGAGTTTCTTCAGTAGTACTTCAGGCCACTACCTGGAATCTATTAGTTCAGCCTCAGTCATGTGCAATGTAAGCATCACTAGAACAAAAAATAATAATAATTCATTCAGCTAGTGAGAGCTAGGTAAAACATCAGTTGCAATAAAGCATGGTAATAAAAAATGGTTAGATACCAGGAAAAGCAGCTTACTGTCAGATTCCAAATAGCGGTATTAAGCGGCCGCTTAATCGCGCCGAAGCGCTACGCGGGAGCTCGCCGCTTCGCTTCGGGCCTTACGCGCTCCCTAAGCGGCGCCGGTGCTTCGGCGGGTGCGGACGCGCGCGGAAGCTGCTTGAGGGAGCGACGCGCGGCGGTCCTCTCTCACCCCCACCAAATCTGGCACCGCCTGGGTCATCTGCGGCGGCCACGGCTGATCTAGAAGGGGCCATGCCAGAGATCGATCTGAGGGAGCAGCAGCAAGAGGGAGGAAAGGAGCGGAAGACAGGCTGCGCGCAAGCGCGAGCGAGAGCAGCGCGAGGGAGATGCGGCGGCGCACCTGCTGAGGGAGATGCGGCGGCGCTGCACTTGCGTGAGAGAGAAGCAGAGGAGCCGGTCCCAGGCGGCGTGCGTGGAGGGATGTGTATACGGGAGAGGGATGACCTGAGAAGGGATGTGTATACGGGAGGCCACTCATGGGCTGCCTAGTGGGCTGGGCCAACTCCTCTATTTTTATTTGCCCTTTTTCTGGTTTTTCTTTTTCTTTTTTCCCTTTTTCTTTACTCCAACCTCCATGAGATCATGTCTTGGATTGCTACAGTGCAAAACGCTTAAGCGACGCTTAGATACGCTTAAGCACGCATAGGCTCTAAGCGGCGGGTCACCGCTCGCTTAGCGCTTAACGCTTTTTTTAACCTTGGAGAATATATACCTTTTATAATTTATAGTTAGCCAATTGTTCTTAAATCTAAGTCTCAAAATCTTCTATTACCATTTTTTACCAGGCATGGTAATATTTATAAGGTTCTCCATATGTGTCATATACCTTGCATTCTGGGTTCATATCCGCTCACATGATGGGTTTTCACTATTTGTAAGTACTACTGTCAGTAAGAGGGTAATTACCCTCCTACAATAAATGGATGTTTCTGCACTAAATAAACAGAAATTTTGTCCTTCAAAAGTTGAAATAAGAAACATCTTTGCTGTATTGTTCCAACTTCCAATCAAAAAAAAAATCCTCACTCCCCAACTGCTGACACCATCTGGCAATTTCTCATTTGTTTGGAAATTGATTTAAGTTCAGGGAGCAATGAATCTTTCCCACTCATTCATGTCGTAGTACAATATACAAAATTCAAGGAAACAATAGGAGACAAGAAGGAAGGGGAATCGATGAATCATCAATCACTCATGCCCACACTCACTTCTTTGGGAAAAAATCAATCTATCAGATTTATTCCTAGGATGTGAAAATGAGGACCTGGAAGTGCAGCATTTGAGCTGTCTTGTGTATCTCATGAAAAAGAACTGATAATTCAGGAGATGAGGCATAGCTTGTGTTTGCTTTCAGTTACAGTAGGAAATGGGCGGAAAGGGAACATGTGGACTGTCGGTAGAATTGGTATTTTTGCACAATTTTACCTAATCATCTTTTAGTCTGTAGAAATGTCTTGAAACAGAGCATCTTGTTTGCTGATTCTTGTCATGCTGCTCCGTTTTTCTTGTATAAATCTTGATAAGACAGAGAAGGGGAGAATTATCCTTCTGATGATTTGTTACATCTTTCTGTGTGATGACCTCGAATCCATCTTCTGATGGGCCACAGTTTTCTAACACTTGATCTGTTATATTTGTGAATCATGCCAGGCTATTGCTTATCTGAATAACATATGCAAACAGTTAAGATGTGATGCATGTCAGAGTCCTTCACAGCACGATAAAGATCACGTTAAGGGGAAACATAACATTGTAGAGTTGTGAGCTTCAGATGATGAGATGATAAATCTGTGGCCATTGAGTTCCCGGTGAGAGGCTGAGAGCAGATCCCATTGTCATCAAAGCAATTCATTTGTACTGGCTCTAACTGAATAGCAATTTGCCCTTTTGCAGGAGCATCCTCTGAATAGCAATTGGCTCTTTTGCTTCACCTACGGTAGTTCAGAGGATGAGATGATAACTTGGGGTGCCTACCACTTCTCGGATGTTTAGGCACGCAGTGGCCACCGTCGGCTGTTATTCCAAGGACAGGGTCGCCGCCAAGCTTCGAGTTCTTTAAGAGGACTCCTGCTTGTTCTGACTTCTGAGTCTGAGGTTTCCACTCCAGTTTCCAAGGCGCCAAAAATATTAGGATTCTCTGAAGAGAGGCTACTTCGTATGAGAGGATACTAATTTAGCATGGAGAGAATATCAAGCTTCCAAAAAGCGGTATTAAGCGGCCGCTTAATCGCGCCGAAGCGCTACGCGGGAGCTCGCCGCTTCGCTTCGGGCCTTACGCGCTCCCTAAGCGGCGCCGGTGCTTCGGCGGGTGCGGACGCGCGCGGAAGCTGCTTGAGGGAGCGACGCGCGGCGGTCCTCTCTCACCCCCACCAAATCTGCACCGCCTGGGTCATCTGCGGCGGCCACGGCTGATCTAGAAGGGGCCATGCCAGAGATCGATCTGAGGGAGCAGCAGCAAGAGGGAGGAAAGGAGCGGAAGACAGGCTGCGCGCAAGCGCGAGCGAGAGCAGCGCGAGGGAGATGCGGCGGCGCACCTGCTGAGGGAGATGCGGCGGCGCTGCACTTGCGTGAGAGAGAAGCAGAGGAGCCGGTCCCAGGCGGCGTGCGTGGAGGGATGTGTATACGGGAGAGGGATGACCTGAGAAGGGATGTGTATACGGGAGGCCACTCATGGGCTGCCTAGTGGGCTGGGCCAACTCCTCTATTTTTATTTGCCCTTTTCTGGTTTTTCTTTTTCTTTTTTCCCTTTTTCTTTACTCCAACCTCCATGAGATCATGTCTTGGATTGCTACAGTGCAAAACGCTTAAGCGACGCTTAGATACGCTTAAGCACGCATAGGCTCTAAGCGGCGGGTCACCGCTCGCTTAGCGCTTAACGCTTTTTTTAACCTTGGAGAATATATACCTTTTATAATTTATAGTTAGCCAATTGTTCTTAAATCTAAGTCTCAAAATCTTCTATTACCATTTTTTACCAGGCATGGTAATATTTATAAGGTTCTCCATATGTGTCATATACCTTGCATTCTGGGTTCATATCCGCTCACATGATGGGTTTTCACTATTTGTAAGTACTACTGTCAGTAAGAGGGTAATTACCCTCCTACAATAAATGGATGTTTCTGCACTAAATAAACAGAAATTTTGTCCTTCAAAAGTTGAAATAAGAAACATCTTTGCTGTATTGTTCCAACTTCCAATCAAAAAAAAAATCCTCACTCCCCAACTGCTGACACCATCTGGCAATTTCTCATTTGTTTGGAAATTGATTTAAGTTCAGGGAGCAATGAATCTTTCCCACTCATTCATGTCGTAGTACAATATACAAAATTCAAGGAAACAATAGGAGACAAGAAGGAAGGGGAATCGATGAATCATCAATCACTCATGCCCACACTCACTTCTTTGGGAAAAAATCAATCTATCAGATTTATTCCTAGGATGTGAAAATGAGGACCTGGAAGTGCAGCATTTGAGCTGTCTTGTGTATCTCATGAAAAAGAACTGATAATTCAGGAGATGAGGCATAGCTTGTGTTTGCTTTCAGTTACAGTAGGAAATGGGCGGAAAGGGAACATGTGGACTGTCGGTAGAATTGGTATTTTTGCACAATTTTACCTAATCATCTTTTAGTCTGTAGAAATGTCTTGAAACAGAGCATCTTGTTTGCTGATTCTTGTCATGCTGCTCCGTTTTTCTTGTATAAATCTTGATAAGACAGAGAAGGGGAGAATTATCCTTCTGATGATTTGTTACATCTTTCTGTGTGATGACCTCGAATCCATCTTCTGATGGGCCACAGTTTTCTAACACTTGATCTGTTATATTTGTGAATCATGCCAGGCTATTGCTTATCTGAATAACATATGCAAACAGTTAAGATGTGATGCATGTCAGAGTCCTTCACAGCACGATAAAGATCACGTTAAGGGGAAACATAACATTGTAGAGTTGTGAGCTTCAGATGATGAGATGATAAATCTGTGGCCATTGAGTTCCCGGTGAGAGGCTGAGAGCAGATCCCATTGTCATCAAAGCAATTCATTTGTACTGGCTCTAACTGAATAGCAATTTGCCCTTTTGCAGGAGCATCCTCTGAATAGCAATTGGCTCTTTTGCTTCACCTACGGTAGTTCAGAGGATGAGATGATAACTTGGGGTGCCTACCACTTCTCGGATGTTTAGGCACGCAGTGGCCACCGTCGGCTGTTATTCCAAGGCCAGGAACAGAATCCCTGTGACAGTCGATGAACTTCGAATCTTCGATTTGAAAGTCTCTTCTCCAAGTACAACTATTTTGTAAAAGCTCATCGCTATCCAGCAATCCCTTTACCTTCATGACCATAAGAACAGGACAGGCCTTTCAATAATGTATCGAGGCTCCATTGCAGCCTCGTTGACCAGGAACTCAATCTTGCGAAGTAGCCTCTCTTCAGAGAATCCTAATATTTTTGGCGCCTTGGAAACTGGAGTGGAAACCTCAGACTCAGAAGTCAGAACAAGCAGGAGTCCTCTTAAAGAACTCGAAGCTTGGCGGCGACCCTGTCCTTGGAATAACAGCCGACGGTGGCCACTGCGTGCCTAAACATCCGAGAAGTGGTAGGCACCCCAAGTTATCATCTCATCCTCTGAACTACCGTAGGTGAAGCAAAAGAGCCAATTGCTATTCAGAGGATGCTCCTGCAAAAGGGCAAATTGCTATTCAGTTAGAGCCAGTACAAATGAATTGCTTTGATGACAATGGGATCTGCTCTCAGCCTCTCACCGGGAACTCAATGGCCACAGATTTATCATCTCATCATCTGAAGCTCACAACTCTACAATGTTATGTTTCCCCTTAACGTGATCTTTATCGTGCTGTGAAGGACTCTGACATGCATCACATCTTAACTGTTTGCATATGTTATTCAGATAAGCAATAGCCTGGCATGATTCACAAATATAACAGATCAAGTGTTAGAAAACTGTGGCCCATCAGAAGATGGATTCGAGGTCATCACACAGAAAGATGTAACAAATCATCAGAAGGATAATTCTCCCCTTCTCTGTCTTATCAAGATTTATACAAGAAAAACGGAGCAGCATGACAAGAATCAGCAAACAAGATGCTCTGTTTCAAGACATTTCTACAGACTAAAAGATGATTAGGTAAAATTGTGCAAAAATACCAATTCTACCGACAGTCCACATGTTCCCTTTCCGCCCATTTCCTACTGTAACTGAAAGCAAACACAAGCTATGCCTCATCTCCTGAATTATCAGTTCTTTTTCATGAGATACACAAGACAGCTCAAATGCTGCACTTCCAGGTCCTCATTTTCACATCCTAGGAATAAATCTGATAGATTGATTTTTTCCCAAAGAAGTGAGTGTGGGCATGAGTGATTGATGATTCATCGATTCCCCTTCCTTCTTGTCTCCTATTGTTTCCTTGAATTTTGTATATTGTACTACGACATGAATGAGTGGGAAAGATTCATTGCTCCCTGAACTTAAATCAATTTCCAAACAAATGAGAAATTGCCAGATGGTGTCAGCAGTTGGGGAGTGAGGATTTTTTTTTTGATTGGAAGTTGGAACAATACAGCAAAGATGTTTCTTATTTCAACTTTTGAAGGACAAAATTTCTGTTTATTTAGTGCAGAAACATCCATTTATTGTAGGAGGGTAATTACCCTCTTACTGACAGTAGTACTTACAAATAGTGAAAACCCATCATGTGAGCGGATATGAACCCAGAATGCAAGGTATATGACACATATGGAGAACCTTATAAATATTACCATGCCTGGTAAAAAATGGTAATAGAAGATTTTGAGACTTAGATTTAAGAACAATTGGCTAACTATAAATTATAAAAGGTATATATTCTCCAAGGTTAAAAAAAGCGTTAAGCGCTAAGCGAGCGGTGACCCGCCGCTTAGAGCCTATGCGTGCTTAAGCGTATCTAAGCGTCGCTTAAGCGTTTTGCACTGTAGCAATCCAAGACATGATCTCATGGAGGTTGGAGTAAAGAAAAAGGGAAAAAAGAAAAAGAAAAACCAGAAAAAGGGCAAATAAAAATAGAGGAGTTGGCCCAGCCCACTAGGCAGCCCATGAGTGGCCTCCCGTATACACATCCCTTCTCAGGTCATCCCTCTCCCGTATACACATCCCTCCACGCACGCCGCCTGGGACCGGCTCCTCTGCTTCTCTCTCACGCAAGTGCAGCGCCGCCGCATCTCCCTCAGCAGGTGCGCCGCCGCATCTCCCTCGCGCTGCTCTCGCTCGCGCTTGCGCGCAGCCTGTCTTCCGCTCCTTTCCTCCCTCTTGCTGCTGCTCCCTCAGATCGATCTCTGGCATGGCCCCTTCTAGATCAGCCGTGGCCGCCGCAGATGACCCAGGCGGTGCCAGATTTGGTGGGGGTGAGAGAGGACCGCCGCGCGTCGCTCCCTCAAGCAGCTTCCGCGCGCGTCCGCACCCGCCGAAGCACCGGCGCCGCTTAGGGAGCGCGTAAGGCCCGAAGCGAAGCGGCGAGCTCCCGCGTAGCGCTTCGGCGCGATTAAGCGGCCGCTTAATACCGCTTTTTGGAAGCTTGATATTCTCTCCATGCTAAATTAGTATCCTCTCATACGAAGTTGAGCGTTTCCCATACAACTCGCAATTTATTACCATGCTTTATTGCAACTGATGTTTTACCTAGCTCTCACTAGATGAATGAATTATTATTATTTTTTGTTCTAGTGATGCTTACATTGCACATGACTGAGGCTGAACTAATAGATTCCAGGTAGTGGCCTGAAGTACTACTGAAGAAACTCTCTGGAACAATTTTGTAAAGCCTGTGTTGTAAGGACCAATGGAACATTCTAAGAAATTTTTTGGGTGCCATGGACTCTCTGCCAATGTGCAAATGATGGTTGTCTGTGTTTGGCTTGTAAGGGAATGAGATGATAACAGCTGAAAATAAATTGCGAGTTGTATGGGAAACGCTCAACTTCGTATGAGAGGATACTAATTTAGCATGGAGAGAATATCAAGCTTCCAAAAAGCGGTATTAAGCGGCCGCTTAATCGCGCCGAAGCGCTACGCGGGAGCTCGCCGCTTCGCTTCGGGCCTTACGCGCTCCCTAAGCGGCGCCGGTGCTTCGGCGGGTGCGGACGCGCGCGGAAGCTGCTTGAGGGAGCGACGCGCGGCGGTCCTCTCTCACCCCCACCAAATCTGGCACCGCCTGGGTCATCTGCGGCGGCCACGGCTGATCTAGAAGGGGCCATGCCAGAGATCGATCTGAGGGAGCAGCAGCAAGAGGGAGGAAAGGAGCGGAAGACAGGCTGCGCGCAAGCGCGAGCGAGAGCAGCGCGAGGGAGATGCGGCGGCGCACCTGCTGAGGGAGATGCGGCGGCGCTGCACTTGCGTGAGAGAGAAGCAGAGGAGCCGGTCCCAGGCGGCGTGCGTGGAGGGATGTGTATACGGGAGAGGGATGACCTGAGAAGGGATGTGTATACGGGAGGCCACTCATGGGCTGCCTAGTGGGCTGGGCCAACTCCTCTATTTTTATTTGCCCTTTTTCTGGTTTTTCTTTTTCTTTTTTCCCTTTTTCTTTACTCCAACCTCCATGAGATCATGTCTTGGATTGCTACAGTGCAAAACGCTTAAGCGACGCTTAGATACGCTTAAGCACGCATAGGCTCTAAGCGGCGGGTCACCGCTCGCTTAGCGCTTAACGCTTTTTTAACCTTGGAGAATATATACCTTTTATAATTTATAGTTAGCCAATTGTTCTTAAATCTAAGTCTCAAAATCTTCTATTACCATTTTTTACCAGGCATGGTAATATTTATAAGGTTCTCCATATGTGTCATATACCTTGCATTCTGGGTTCATATCCGCTCACATGATGGGTTTTCACTATTTGTAAGTACTACTGTCAGTAAGAGGGTAATTACCCTCCTACAATAAATGGATGTTTCTGCACTAAATAAACAGAAATTTTGTCCTTCAAAAGTTGAAATAAGAAACATCTTTGCTGTATTGTTCCAACTTCCAATCAAAAAAAAAATCCTCACTCCCCAACTGCTGACACCATCTGGCAATTTCTCATTTGTTTGGAAATTGATTTAAGTTCAGGGAGCAATGAATCTTTCCCACTCATTCATGTCGTAGTACAATATACAAAATTCAAGGAAACAATAGGAGACAAGAAGGAAGGGGAATCGATGAATCATCAATCACTCATGCCCACACTCACTTCTTTGGGAAAAAATCAATCTATCAGATTTATTCCTAGGATGTGAAAATGAGGACCTGGAAGTGCAGCATTTGAGCTGTCTTGTGTATCTCATGAAAAAGAACTGATAATTCAGGAGATGAGGCATAGCTTGTGTTTGCTTTCAGTTACAGTAGGAAATGGGCGGAAAGGGAACATGTGGACTGTCGGTAGAATTGGTATTTTTGCACAATTTTACCTAATCATCTTTTAGTCTGTAGAAATGTCTTGAAACAGAGCATCTTGTTTGCTGATTCTTGTCATGCTGCTCCGTTTTTCTTGTATAAATCTTGATAAGACAGAGAAGGGGAGAATTATCCTTCTGATGATTTGTTACATCTTTCTGTGTGATGACCTCGAATCCATCTTCTGATGGGCCACAGTTTTCTAACACTTGATCTGTTATATTTGTGAATCATGCCAGGCTATTGCTTATCTGAATAACATATGCAAACAGTTAAGATGTGATGCATGTCAGAGTCCTTCACAGCACGATAAAGATCACGTTAAGGGGAAACATAACATTGTAGAGTTGTGAGCTTCAGATGATGAGATGATAAATCTGTGGCCATTGAGTTCCCGGTGAGAGGCTGAGAGCAGATCCCATTGTCATCAAAGCAATTCATTTGTACTGGCTCTAACTGAATAGCAATTTGCCCTTTTGCAGGAGCATCCTCTGAATAGCAATTGGCTCTTTTGCTTCACCTACGGTAGTTCAGAGGATGAGATGATAACTTGGGGTGCCTACCACTTCTCGGATGTTTAGGCACGCAGTGGCCACCGTCGGCTGTTATTCCAAGGACAGGGTCGCCGCCAAGCTTCGAGTTCTTTAAGAGGACTCCTGCTTGTTCTGACTTCTGAGTCTGAGGTTTCCACTCCAGTTTCCAAGGCGCCAAAAATATTAGGATTCTCTGAAGAGAGGCTACTTCGCAAGATTGAGTTCCTGGTCAACGAGGCTGCAATGGAGCCTCGATACATTATTGAAAGGCCTGTCCTGTTCTTATGTCATGAAGGTAAAGGGATTGCTGGATAGCGATGAGCTTTTACAAAATAGTTGTACTTGGAGAAGAGACTTTCAAATCGAAGATTCGAAGTTCATCGACTGTCACAGGGATTCTGTTCCTGGCCTTGCAGATGCTTATGCTACAGCTCGTGCTGGTATTGTGCCCTCTAGAGTCTAATTTTGGCGCCTTGGAAACTGGAGTGGAAACCTCAGACTCAGAAGTCAGAACAAGCAGGAGTCCTCTTAAAGAACTCGAAGCTTGGCGGCGACCCTGTCCTTGGAATAACAGCCGACGGTGGCCACTGCGTGCCTAAACATCCGAGAAGTGGTAGGCACCCCAAGTTATCATCTCATCCTCTGAACTACCGTAGGTGAAGCAAAAGAGCCAATTGCTATTCAGAGGATGCTCCTGCAAAAGGGCAAATTGCTATTCAGTTAGAGCCAGTACAAATGAATTGCTTTGATGACAATGGGATCTGCTCTCAGCCTCTCACCGGGAACTCAATGGCCACAGATTTATCATCTCATCATCTGAAGCTCACAACT
The DNA here is from genome assembly GCA_030439765.1 of Tripidium arundinaceum. Lineage (NCBI taxonomy): Eukaryota > Viridiplantae > Streptophyta > Magnoliopsida > Poales > Poaceae > Tripidium > Tripidium arundinaceum. The sequence goes on along the minus strand of JAHUYU010003157.1, from coordinate 4,445 downwards.
CTACAATGTTATGTTTCCCCTTAACGTGATCTTTATCGTGCTGTGAAGGACTCTGACATGCATCACATCTTAACTGTTTGCATATGTTATTCAGATAAGCAATAGCCTGGCATGATTCACAAATATAACAGATCAAGTGTTAGAAAACTGTGGCCCATCAGAAGATGGATTCGAGGTCATCACACAGAAAGATGTAACAAATCATCAGAAGGATAATTCTCCCCTTCTCTGTCTTATCAAGATTTATACAAGAAAAACGGAGCAGCATGACAAGAATCAGCAAACAAGATGCTCTGTTTCAAGACATTTCTACAGACTAAAAGATGATTAGGTAAAATTGTGCAAAAATACCAATTCTACCGACAGTCCACATGTTCCCTTTCCGCCCATTTCCTACTGTAACTGAAAGCAAACACAAGCTATGCCTCATCTCCTGAATTATCAGTTCTTTTTCATGAGATACACAAGACAGCTCAAATGCTGCACTTCCAGGTCCTCATTTTCACATCCTAGGAATAAATCTGATAGATTGATTTTTTCCCAAAGAAGTGAGTGTGGGCATGAGTGATTGATGATTCATCGATTCCCCTTCCTTCTTGTCTCCTATTGTTTCCTTGAATTTTGTATATTGTACTACGACATGAATGAGTGGGAAAGATTCATTGCTCCCTGAACTTAAATCAATTTCCAAACAAATGAGAAATTGCCAGATGGTGTCAGCAGTTGGGGAGTGAGGATTTTTTTTTTGATTGGAAGTTGGAACAATACAGCAAAGATGTTTCTTATTTCAACTTTTGAAGGACAAAATTTCTGTTTATTTAGTGCAGAAACATCCATTTATTGTAGGAGGGTAATTACCCTCTTACTGACAGTAGTACTTACAAATAGTGAAAACCCATCATGTGAGCGGATATGAACCCAGAATGCAAGGTATATGACACATATGGAGAACCTTATAAATATTACCATGCCTGGTAAAAAATGGTAATAGAAGATTTTGAGACTTAGATTTAAGAACAATTGGCTAACTATAAATTATAAAAGGTATATATTCTCCAAGGTTAAAAAAAGCGTTAAGCGCTAAGCGAGCGGTGACCCGCCGCTTAGAGCCTATGCGTGCTTAAGCGTATCTAAGCGTCGCTTAAGCGTTTTGCACTGTAGCAATCCAAGACATGATCTCATGGAGGTTGGAGTAAAGAAAAAGGGAAAAAAGAAAAAGAAAAACCAGAAAAAGGGCAAATAAAAATAGAGGAGTTGGCCCAGCCCACTAGGCAGCCCATGAGTGGCCTCCCGTATACACATCCCTTCTCAGGTCATCCCTCTCCCGTATACACATCCCTCCACGCACGCCGCCTGGGACCGGCTCCTCTGCTTCTCTCTCACGCAAGTGCAGCGCCGCCGCATCTCCCTCAGCAGGTGCGCCGCCGCATCTCCCTCGCGCTGCTCTCGCTCGCGCTTGCGCGCAGCCTGTCTTCCGCTCCTTTCCTCCCTCTTGCTGCTGCTCCCTCAGATCGATCTCTGGCATGGCCCCTTCTAGATCAGCCGTGGCCGCCGCAGATGACCCAGGCGGTGCCAGATTTGGTGGGGGTGAGAGAGGACCGCCGCGCGTCGCTCCCTCAAGCAGCTTCCGCGCGCGTCCGCACCCGCCGAAGCACCGGCGCCGCTTAGGGAGCGCGTAAGGCCCGAAGCGAAGCGGCGAGCTCCCGCGTAGCGCTTCGGCGCGATTAAGCGGCCGCTTAATACCGCTTTTTGGAAGCTTGATATTCTCTCCATGCTAAATTAGTATCCTCTCATACGAAGTTGAGCGTTTCCCATACAACTCGCAATTTATTTTCAGCTGTTATCATCTCATTCCCTTACAAGCCAAACACAGACAACCATCATTTGCACATTGGCAGAGAGTCCATGGCACCCAAAAAATTTCTTAGAATGTTCCATTGGTCCTTACAACACAGGCTTTACAAAATTGTTCCAGAGAGTTTCTTCAGTAGTACTTCAGGCCACTACCTGGAATCTATTAGTTCAGCCTCAGTCATGTGCAATGTAAGCATCACTAGAACAAAAAATAATAATAATTCATTCATCTAGTGAGAGCTAGGTAAAACATCAGTTGCAATAAAGCATGGTAATAAATTGCGAGTTGTATGGGAAACGCTCAACTTCGTATGAGAGGATACTAATTTAGCATGGAGAGAATATCAAGCTTCCAAAAAGCGGTATTAAGCGGCCGCTTAATCGCGCCGAAGCGCTACGCGGGAGCTCGCCGCTTCGCTTCGGGCCTTACGCGCTCCCTAAGCGGCGCCGGTGCTTCGGCGGGTGCGGACGCGCGCGGAAGCTGCTTGAGGGAGCGACGCGCGGCGGTCCTCTCTCACCCCCACCAAATCTGGCACCGCCTGGGTCATCTGCGGCGGCCACGGCTGATCTAGAAGGGGCCATGCCAGAGATCGATCTGAGGGAGCAGCAGCAAGAGGGAGGAAAGGAGCGGAAGACAGGCTGCGCGCAAGCGCGAGCGAGAGCAGCGCGAGGGAGATGCGGCGGCGCACCTGCTGAGGGAGATGCGGCGGCGCTGCACTTGCGTGAGAGAGAAGCAGAGGAGCCGGTCCCAGGCGGCGTGCGTGGAGGGATGTGTATACGGGAGAGGGATGACCTGAGAAGGGATGTGTATACGGGAGGCCACTCATGGGCTGCCTAGTGGGCTGGGCCAACTCCTCTATTTTTATTTGCCCTTTTTCTGGTTTTTCTTTTTCTTTTTTCCCTTTTTCTTTACTCCAACCTCCATGAGATCATGTCTTGGATTGCTACAGTGCAAAACGCTTAAGCGACGCTTAGATACGCTTAAGCACGCATAGGCTCTAAGCGGCGGGTCACCGCTCGCTTAGCGCTTAACGCTTTTTTTAACCTTGGAGAATATATACCTTTTATAATTTATAGTTAGCCAATTGTTCTTAAATCTAAGTCTCAAAATCTTCTATTACCATTTTTTACCAGGCATGGTAATATTTATAAGGTTCTCCATATGTGTCATATACCTTGCATTCTGGGTTCATATCCGCTCACATGATGGGTTTTCACTATTTGTAAGTACTACTGTCAGTAAGAGGGTAATTACCCTCCTACAATAAATGGATGTTTCTGCACTAAATAAACAGAAATTTTGTCCTTCAAAAGTTGAAATAAGAAACATCTTTGCTGTATTGTTCCAACTTCCAATCAAAAAAAAAATCCTCACTCCCCAACTGCTGACACCATCTGGCAATTTCTCATTTGTTTGGAAATTGATTTAAGTTCAGGGAGCAATGAATCTTTCCCACTCATTCATGTCGTAGTACAATATACAAAATTCAAGGAAACAATAGGAGACAAGAAGGAAGGGGAATCGATGAATCATCAATCACTCATGCCCACACTCACTTCTTTGGGAAAAAATCAATCTATCAGATTTATTCCTAGGATGTGAAAATGAGGACCTGGAAGTGCAGCATTTGAGCTGTCTTGTGTATCTCATGAAAAAGAACTGATAATTCAGGAGATGAGGCATAGCTTGTGTTTGCTTTCAGTTACAGTAGGAAATGGGCGGAAAGGGAACATGTGGACTGTCGGTAGAATTGGTATTTTTGCACAATTTTACCTAATCATCTTTTAGTCTGTAGAAATGTCTTGAAACAGAGCATCTTGTTTGCTGATTCTTGTCATGCTGCTCCGTTTTTCTTGTATAAATCTTGATAAGACAGAGAAGGGGAGAATTATCCTTCTGATGATTTGTTACATCTTTCTGTGTGATGACCTCGAATCCATCTTCTGATGGGCCACAGTTTTCTAACACTTGATCTGTTATATTTGTGAATCATGCCAGGCTATTGCTTATCTGAATAACATATGCAAACAGTTAAGATGTGATGCATGTCAGAGTCCTTCACAGCACGATAAAGATCACGTTAAGGGGAAACATAACATTGTAGAGTTGTGAGCTTCAGATGATGAGATGATAAATCTGTGGCCATTGAGTTCCCGGTGAGAGGCTGAGAGCAGATCCCATTGTCATCAAAGCAATTCATTTGTACTGGCTCTAACTGAATAGCAATTTGCCCTTTTGCAGGAGCATCCTCTGAATAGCAATTGGCTCTTTTGCTTCACCTACGGTAGTTCAGAGGATGAGATGATAACTTGGGGTGCCTACCACTTCTCGGATGTTTAGGCACGCAGTGGCCACCGTCGGCTGTTATTCCAAGGACAGGGTCGCCGCCAAGCTTCGAGTTCTTTAAGAGGACTCCTGCTTGTTCTGACTTCTGAGTCTGAGGTTTCCACTCCAGTTTCCAAGGCGCCAAAAATATTAGGATTCTCTGAAGAGAGGGCACAGTACCAGCACGAGCTGTAGCATAAGCATCTGCAAGGCCAGGAACAGAATCCCTGTGACAGTCGATGAACTTCGAATCTTCGATTTGAAA
>JAHUYU010000105.1:0-19280 GCA_030439765.1 Tripidium arundinaceum | reverse complement strand
TGTTAGGCTTTAACTGAAAGCGTCATTTGTTTAGTTGCCTTGGGTAATGGTTTCCATTTAATAACCCTGTTCGCTTGTGCTGGTTTGTGCTGGTTTCGGCTGATTCTGTGAGAGAGAATAAACTAAAACAAGCTGAGAACTGAACAATCGAACAGGTAGAATAACTGACTAGTAGCAGGTACCCCAACTGACGGAGAACGGTCTCAAGCTGAAGGCAACGTTAGACTCTCAGCGCCAGATTCACGGTCATTTGCGTCAGATTGATGTAGGAGTTCACGGTCATGATTTTTATCAGGAGGTTCGTTTTAGTGGACGCTAAATTTTCTATAGTTTTTTCTCCAAAACAGCGATTAAAAGAAAAATCTCCGACACTATTCCTATACCTTCCTGTGAACCAAGACGTTACGACGTGGTAATTTTTTCCTTGAAAATTTGGGTCCAAGCCAGAATTTCCGATCAGGGGACCGGAATGATCTACTATGAAGTTAAAGCACAAGAAGAAGCGCCTCGTCCAGTCTCCCAACTCTTTCTTCATGGTATACCTGTTCGTTCATGACCTTTTCTCATTCTGCGTGATAGGGTGGTGCAAATCATGGCCCTATGCCAAGAAAATAAATTTATACCCTAAAGGGACCCAAGTTTTGAAAAAAAAATGAAAAAATGAAAAAAAAACTAATAGACTGATTTGATTTGGAAGAGAGCACCATAAGTTCGATTTAGTGACAATACTACAGAAAAAAAAATTACTTAGACCAAAGTAACAATAAAACTTAACTGCTTTTGTTTGCCATGTAACAATTATACTTGTACATGAAGTTAAGCTAGACGCTACAGAAATGAGAACGAATTTTAAAGTATTAATTGGTTATCATGAAACTTTTTATTGGATATGTCTGTCTAATATACAACGATTCCCAGGAGTATGCACACATTTTTTTTAAAAGTAGATTAAAATTACTTGATAGAATTAAGGGGCCCTGTGCAAGCAAACAGCTTGCACTTGCAAAGGGACGGCCCTGGCCCTTAGAGCAAATCATCTCTGATATATAAGAGACGTGTCTGCTCTTGTGCCATCTGATTGGAGACCGAATCTAATCAATTTTTTTTTGTTTTTTTTTTCTCACTTGTGTGCAGGATGTCAAGTGCCAGGGCTGTTTCAGCATGTAAGTGTTCTTGATCCTACTTTTTTTTTTTGTCTTTGGTTACCACAATTGCAATACGCCGTATCATTCCAGCAGATTGCCCATTTATTTGCTTTATTGCTGCAATTTGGCAAGTGTAGCTGTTTTGATTATATTGTGTATGGTGCATGATTGATTCCTCTGAGTTCTAATTTACATGTGACCACTAAGCTTGACCAGCAATTATCTCTATGGTTCTATAGCTTCTGGGATTTCAGCATGCTGGCCAAATTGAAATGTTTGCTGTTATCTTACTCAGTTTTTGTGATTGCAGAACCACTGTGTTCAGCCCACTCCCAGACTGTGGTGGTGTGCCCTGGCTGCCAAACCGTTCTCTGCCAACCTACTGGTGGGAAGGCTAGGCTCACCGAGGGCTGCTCCTTCCGCCGCAAGGGTGATTAGATCCTGCTGGCTCTTAAGAGAAGAGAGAATTTTGCTGTTTGGCTACCTTTCCATGATATGTACTCGTTGAGGATTTTGTTAATTACGACTGTTTAGTTGCCTTGGGTAATGGTTTCCATTTAATAACCCTGTTCGCTTGTGCTGGTTGGTGCTGGTTTCGGCTGATTCTGTGAGAGAGAATAAACTAAAACAAGCTGAGAACTGAACAATCGAACAGGTAGAATAACTGACTAGTAGCAGGTACCCCAACTGACGGAGAACGGTCTCAAGCTGAAGGCAACGTTAGACTCTCAGCGCCAGATTCACGGTCATTTGCGTCAGATTGATGTAGGAGTTCACGGTCATGATTTTTATCAGGAGGTTCGTTTTAGTGGACGCTAAATTTTCTATAGTTTTTTCTCCAAAACAGCGATTAAAAGAAAAATCTCCCGACACTATTCCTATACCTTCCTGTGAACCAAGACGTTACGACGTGGTAATTTTTTTCCTTGAAAATTTGGGTCCAAGCCAGAATTTCCGATCAGGGGACCGGAATGATCTACTATGAAGTTAAATTTTTCGGATTTAGGACCTGATTGGTTCGTCACCTCCACTCGCCACAGCCCAACGCGCCTAGCTTCAGCTAGTGTTTGCTTCGTTACCCGAGTTATGGCGCCAAACTTTTTCTTAGGCGGTGCTAGTGCATTTTGGCGTCTCATCTCACCAAATGCTTGGCGTGCTTTCTTCCTCGCCATACATGCGGCGCAGCCAGAGTTACGGTGAGGCGAGTAGTGGCAGGAGCCAAACATGCCCTTAGCTTATTCGCCCACTCGGTCCTCGCTCTCTAGGGTCTAGGCTCTAAGCATCTTTGGTCCTTCCATGCTTTCACACTCGATTCCAAGCTTCCTAGTAGTGAAATAGAAAGGCATCTAAAGTTACTGGGTTTGCCACAAAAAGCTATCCAGAATTTTTGCTAGGTTTTCCCAATACTCAATAAGACGGTGAATGAAATTGCCAAATCTTAAATCTGTAGCCGAGCATAAACCATCACATCCAGCCCTCGTTTGGCACAACTCCAAGTTGCTATGGCTCCTTGCTATAGTGCGCGAAGGAGCCAAAGTTGGTGAAGTAAAAAATAGTGGCTTCATCGGCACTAGTTCAATTTGAGAGGAAAGACAAAAATGGCTCATCGCTATAGTACACGGAAGAGCCGAAGCTACACGAAACTCTACTGAATGGGGCCGGCAAGGCCGCTCTAAGGTCAAAATCCGAAGTGAAGTGCGAGCAAACGAAGTTTGTAGATCAGTCTTGCCATGTCGAGGTCGACATATGTCAACACAACCGTGCCTGCTTACTAGCAGTTGTTAAACGGAACCAATATCCAAGGGTAGAAATGTCCAACGGAGAATTCCTTGTCGGGGAGTTAGGTTCCCCATCCCTGTCCCCGCTGGGATTTCCCGTCCCTGCATAAACTTCTCATGAAATCAATAGACCAACATCTAGTAGATCGATAAGGCCATCAACTCACAATCAAAAGATATCGAATAATCAATAGACCTCCATGTATCTACTATGCTGCATATATATGAAAAATAATAGATTGGTATAAAGATGTTATTCGGAAAAAATTATATACTAACACCATCAGATTTGGTAGCCATAAGAGTGAAAGTGCTTCGTGGGGTGGGTACACGGGGCTGGGGACGAGATATGATCCCCCATCCCTAGAAAACTCGACGGGGACTATTTTCTTCATGCATCTCTACATATATCGAAGGTAGGGGAAGAAGACAGGATCGCCCGATCCACCTCCGAGGATGGCAAACGTGCAGGCAAGTGAAACCCTAGCCGCCAGATGGGAGAGAATGGACCGAGAAGACGCACGGGAGTGCGGGGTTGGGGCGGTGACCCTATCAATGTTTAGGGGTGCAGAGCAGGTGGGGTGCAGGAAAGGAGCACAGTGGATGCAACGCTCTGCACGGTGGATGTAAATGTGCCCCTGCATAGCTGGATACGACCGATCTCTGCATAGCTGGATACGACCGATTTGAGGAGATAGTGGGATGCAGGTCAAGCTGCTTTGGGGATAGTGCTAGCCTGTATAAAGCCCTATGCAACTAACCAAATAGGCCCAACTTGTATTATGAGGGCCTAAAAAGAAGTTATATAGGTAACCAATCATACCCTATATTTTCACCCTTAAGAGCTTCTTTATATCTTGTGCATGGTGAGAAACCACCCTTAAGAGCTCTATATCTTATTATGGATGGTGAGAAGCCAGGAACAAGAATTGTCACATATAGAGACCTAACAGAAGCTGTTGAAGAGTTTTTTTTCTCTCTATATCTTGTTCAAGAGTTCTTTTTTTCTCTATATATATCTTGTGCATGGTGAGAAACTAGGAACAAAGAATGATCATTGGTCACGTTTGGAGATATACCTGAAGAAGCTGTTGAAAAGTTTCTCTGTATCTTGTGCATGGTGACAAACCAGGACCAATGCAACCACAAAAAAAAATCTCTAAAAACACCTTTTGAAATGGCTCTAAATCAGACCCGCCCCATCCCCTAATACGCAACTTCTACTCGGGGTAACTCGGGGATTAGGACCGGTTGCCATCTCTACCCTAATGCAACCAAACAATGGCACTTTAAAACACAACAAATAACGCTAGCAACTGATTTTCATTACCACGACACTCACTTAGCTAAACAACGGCCACCTTAGTAGATGTCACTAAGCTCACACAAAGTGCACTTTTACATAAGCATTACCAGGGCACGCTAAACAGTCGTAATTAACAAAATCCTCAACGAGTACATATCATGGAAAGGTAGCCAAACAGCAAAATTCTCTCTTCTCTTAAGAGCCAGCAGGATCTAATCACCCTTGCGGCGGAAGGAGCAGCCCTCGGTGAGCCTAGCCTTCCCACCAGTAGGTTGGCAGAGAACGGTTTGGCAGCCAGGGCACACCACCACAGTCTGGGAGTGGCTGAACACAGTGGTTCTGCAATCACAAAAACTGAGTAAGATAACAGCAAACATTTCAATTTGGCCAGCATGCTGAAATCCCAAAAGCTATAGAACCATAGAGATAATTGCTGTCAAGCTTAGTGGTCACATGTAAATTAGAACTCAGAGGAATCAATCATGCACCATACACAATATAATCAAAACAGCTACACTTGCCAAATTGCAGCAATAAAGCAAATAAATGGGCAATCTGCTGGAATGATACGGCGTATTGCAATTGTGGTAACCAAAGACAAAAAAAAAAAAGTAGGATCAAGAACACTTACATGCTGAAACAGCCCTGGCACTTGACATCCTGCACACAAGTGAGAAAAAAAAAACAAAAAAAATTGATTAGATTCGGTCTCCAATCAGATGGCACAAGAGCAGACACGTCTCTTATATATCAGAGATGATTTGCTCTAAGGGCCAGGGCCGTCCCTTTGCAAGTGCAAGCTGTTTGCTTGCACAGGGCCCCTTAATTCTATCAAGTAATTTTAATCTACTTTTAAAAAAAATGTGTGCATACTCCTGGGAATCGTTGTATATTAGACAGACATATCCAATAAAAAGTTTCATGATAACCAATTAATACTTTAAAATTCGTTCTCATTTCTGTAGCGTCTAGCTTAACTTCATGTACAAGTATAATTGTTACATGGCAAACAAAAGCAGTTAAGTTTTATTGTTACTTTGGTCTAAGTAATTTTTTTTTCTGTAGTATTGTCACTAAATCGAACTTATGGTGCTCTCTTCCAAATCAAATCAGTCTATTAGTTTTTTTTTTCATTTTTTCATTTTTTTTTCAAAACTTGGGTCCCTTTAGGGTATAAATTTATTTTCTTGGCATAGGGCCATGATTTGCACCACCCTATCACGCAGAATGAGAAAAGGTCATGAACGAACAGGTATACCATGAAGAAAGAGTTGGGAGACTGGACGAGGCGCTTCTTCTTGTGCTTTAACTTCATAGTAGATCATTCCGGTCCCCTGATCGGAAATTCTGGCTTGGACCCAAATTTTCAAGGAAAAAAATTACCACGTCGTAACGTCTTGGTTCACAGGAAGGTATAGGAATAGTGTCGGAGATTTTCTTTTTAATCGCTGTTTTGGAGAAAAAACTATAGAAAATTTAGCGTCCACTAAAACGAACCTCCTGATAAAAATCATGACCGTGAACTCCTACATCAATCTGACGCAAATGACCGTGAATCTGGCGCTGAGAGTCTAACGTGCCTTCAGCTTGAGACCGTTCTCCGTCAGTTGGGGTACCTGCTACTAGTCAGTTATTCTACCTGTTCGATTGTTCAGTTCTCAGCTTGTTTTAGTTTATTCTCTCTCACAGAATCAGCCGAAACCAGCACAAACCAGCACAAGCGAACAGGGTTATTAAATGGAAACCATTACCCAAGGCAACTAAACAAATGACGCTTTCAGTTAAAGCCTAACAAATAACGCCAGCAACTGATTTCATTACCATTGCCACTCCCTTAGTAGATGACACTAAGCTCAATCAAAGTGCACGTTTACAAAAGCATTGCCAGGGCATGCTAAACAGCCAAAATAATTAACAAAATCCTCAACGAGTAGATATCCTGGGAAGGTAGTAGAACAGCAAATTTCTGTCTTCTCCCATGAAGAGAGCAGGATCTAATCGCCCCTTGCGACGGAAGGAGCACCCCTCGGTGAGCCTGGCCTTCCCACCAGTAGGTTGGCAGAGAACAGTTTGGCAGCCTGGGCACACAACCACAGTCTGGGAGTGGCTGAACACAGTGGTTCTGCAATCACAAAACTTGGTAAGATACCGCAAACATTTGGTTTGTTCAGCATGCTGATATCCCAAAAGCTATACAACCGTAATAACCTTCACCAAAGGATAGCACTTAAAGATCACAGATAATTGCAGTAAAGCTTAGTGGTCAAACTTAAGAACGTTTCACTTGTTCCAATTCTACAATTGCATTCTTTTTGGGGCGGATGGAATATTTGTTAACAGGGGTGAAGGAACAGTTAGGGATGCTAGCGGGTTAGACCGCAAGCAACCCACAAAATTAAGCCTATATGCGGGTTCGTGGGCTAGCCCAGTATGCATGTGAAGAAAAAAATGTTGATTGATACTGAAACTGATCTTTGTGCAAACTGCCTATTTTTGTTAGTTTCTAGCTTGACTGATACAAATCTCTGAGCCCCTCATCTGTCTTCTGTTACAATAATTGCAATTGATAGACTTACATGAGTTGTGATAGCTTGGTTTCTTTGATTTGTTTGATCTTTTGAATGGTGCACAAACTGCATTTAGGTCAAAGTTATTTCACTCAGCTGTTGTTCCAAAGATATCACCAAATTGTTCTGTTTGATCATGTTGTGTACGATGCATGATTGATTCCTTTGAGATCTAATTTACGTCTGACCACTAAGCTTTACTGCAATTATCTGTGATCTTTAAGTGCTATCCTTTGGTGAAGGTTATTACGGTTGTATAGCTTTTGGGATATCAGCATGCTGAACAAACCAAATGTTTGCGGTATCTTACCAAGTTTTTGTGATTGCAGAACCACTGTGTTCAGCCACTCCCAGACTGTGGTTGTGTGCCCAGGCTGCCAAACTGTTCTCTGCCAACCTACTGGTGGGAAGGCCAGGCTCACCGAGGGGTGCTCCTTCCGTCGCAAGGGCGATTAGATCCTGCTCTCTTCATGGGAGAAGACAGAAATTTGCTGTTCTACTACCTTCCCAGGATATCTACTCGTTGAGGATTTTGTTAATTATTTTGGCTGTTTAGCATGCCCTGGCAATGCTTTTGTAAACGTGCACTTTGATTGAGCTTAGTGTCATCTACTAAGGGAGTGGCAATGGTAATGAAATCAGTTGCTGGCGTTATTTGTTAGGCTTTAACTGAAAGCGTCATTTGTTTAGTTGCCTTGGGTAATGGTTTCCATTTAATAACCCTGTTCGCTTGTGCTGGTTTGTGCTGGTTTCGGCTGATTCTGTGAGAGAGAATAAACTAAAACAAGCTGAGAACTGAACAATCGAACAGGTAGAATAACTGACTAGTAGCAGGTACCCCAACTGACGGAGAACGGTCTCAAGCTGAAGGCAACGTTAGACTCTCAGCGCCAGATTCACGGTCATTTGCGTCAGATTGATGTAGGAGTTCACGGTCATGATTTTTATCAGGAGGTTCGTTTTAGTGGACGCTAAATTTTCTATAGTTTTTTCTCCAAAACAGCGATTAAAAGAAAAATCTCCGACACTATTCCTATACCTTCCTGTGAACCAAGACGTTACGACGTGGTAATTTTTTCCTTGAAAATTTGGGTCCAAGCCAGAATTTCCGATCAGGGGACCGGAATGATCTACTATGAAGTTAAAGCACAAGAAGAAGCGCCTCGTCCAGTCTCCCAACTCTTTCTTCATGGTATACCTGTTCGTTCATGACCTTTTCTCATTCTGCGTGATAGGGTGGTGCAAATCATGGCCCTATGCCAAGAAAATAAATTTATACCCTAAAGGGACCCAAGTTTTGAAAAAAAAATGAAAAAATGAAAAAAAAAACTAATAGACTGATTTGATTTGGAAGAGAGCACCATAAGTTCGATTTAGTGACAATACTACAGAAAAAAAAATTACTTAGACCAAAGTAACAATAAAACTTAACTGCTTTTGTTTGCCATGTAACAATTATACTTGTACATGAAGTTAAGCTAGACGCTACAGAAATGAGAACGAATTTTAAAAGTATTAATTGGTTATCATGAAACTTTTTATTGGATATGTCTGTCTAATATACAACGATTCCCAGGAGTATGCACACATTTTTTTAAAAGTAGATTAAAATTACTTGATAGAATTAAGGGGCCCTGTGCAAGCAAACAGCTTGCACTTGCAAAGGGACGGCCCTGGCCCTTAGAGCAAATCATCTCTGATATATAAGAGACGTGTCTGCTCTTGTGCCATCTGATTGGAGACCGAATCTAATCAATTTTTTTTTGTTTTTTTTTCTCACTTGTGTGCAGGATGTCAAGTGCCAGGGCTGTTTCAGCATGTAAGTGTTCTTGATCCTACTTTTTTTTTTGTCTTTGGTTACCAACAATTGCAATACGCCGTATCATTCCAGCAGATTGCCCATTTATTTGCTTTATTGCTGCAATTTGGCAAGTGTAGCTGTTTTGATTATATTGTGTATGGTGCATGATTGATTCCTCTGAGTTCTAATTTACATGTGACCACTAAGCTTGACAGCAATTATCTCTATGGTTCTATAGCTTTTGGGATTTCAGCATGCTGGCCAAATTGAAATGTTTGCTGTTATCTTACTCAGTTTTTGTGATTGCAGAACCACTGTGTTCAGCCACTCCCAGACTGTGGTGGGTGTGCCCTGGCTGCCAAACCGTTCTCTGCCAACCTACTGGTGGGAAGGCTAGGCTCACCGAGGGCTGCTCCTTCCGCCGCAAGGGTGATTAGATCCTGCTGGCTCTTAAGAGAAGAGAGAATTTTGCTGTTTGGCTACCTTTCCATGATATGTACTCGTTGAGGATTTTGTTAATTACGACTGTTTAGCGTGCCCTGGTAATGCTTATGTAAAGTGCACTTTGTGTGAGCTTAGTGACATCTACTAAGGTGGCCGTTGGTTTAGCTAAGTGAGTGTCGTGGTAATGAAAATCAGTTGCTAGCGTTATTTGTTGTGTTTTAAAGTGCCATTTGTTTGGTTGCATTAGGTAGAGATGGCAACCGGTCCTAATCCCCGAGTTACCCCGAGTAGAATTTGCGTATTAGGGGATGGGGCGGGTCTGATTTAGAGCCATTTCAAAAAGGTGTTTTTAGAGATTTTTTTTTGTGGTTGCATTGGTCCTGGTTTGTCACCATGCACAAGATACAGAGAAACTTTTCAACAGCTTCTTCAGGTATATCTCCAAACGTGACCAATGATCATTCTTTGTTCCTAGTTTCTCACCATGCACAAGATATATATAGAGAAAAAAAGAACTCTTGAACAAGATATAGAGAGAAAAAAAACTCTTCAACAGCTTCTGTTAGGTCTCTATATGTGACAATTCTTGTTCCTGGCTTCTCACCATCCATAATAAGATATAGAGCTCTTAAGGGTGGTTTCTCACCATGCACAAGATATAAAGAAGCTCTTAAAGGGTGAAAATATAGGGTATGATTGGTTACCTATATAACTTCTTTTTAGGCCCTCATAATACAAGTTGGGCCTATTTGGTTAGTTGCATAGGGCTTTATACAGGCTAGCACTATCCCCAAAGCAGCTTGACCTGCATCCCACTATCTCCTCAAATCGGTCGTATCCAGCTATGCAGAGATCGGTCGTATCCAGCTATGCAGGGGCACATTTACATCCACCGTGCAGAGCGTTGCATCCACTGTGCTCCTTTCCTGCACCCCACCTGCTCTGCACCCCTAAACATTGATAGGGTCACCGCCCCAACCCCGCACTCCCGTGCGTCTTCTCGGTCCATTCTCTCCCATCTGGCGGCTAGGGTTTCACTTGCCTGCACGTTTGCCATCCTCGGAGGTGGATCGGGCGATCCTGTCTTCTTCCCCTACCTTCGATATATGTAGAGATGCATGAAGAAAATAGTCCCCGTCGAGTTTTCTAGGGATGGGGGATCATATCTCGTCCCCAGCCCCGTGTACCCACCCCACGAAGCACTTTCACTCTTATGGCTACCAAATCTGATGGTGCTAGTATATAATTTTTTCCGAATAACATCTTTATACCAATCTATTATTATTTTCATATATATGCAGCATAGTAGATACATGGAGGTCTATTGATTATTCGATATCTTTTGATTGTGAGTTGATGGCCTTATCGATCTACTAGATGTTGGTCTATTGATTTCATGAGAAGTTTATGCAGGGACGGGAAATCCCAGCGGGGACAGGGATGGGGAACCTAACTCCCGACAAGGAATTCTCCGTTGACATTTCTACCTTGGATATTGGTTCCGTTTAACAACTGCTAGTAGCAGGCACCGGTTGTGTTGACATATGTCGACCTCGACATGGCAAGACTGATCTACAACTTCGTTTGCTCGCACTTCACTTCGGATTTTGACCTTAGAGCGGCCTTGCCGGCCCCATTCAGTAGAGTTTCGTGTAGCTTCGGCTCTTCCGTGTACTATAGCGATGAGCCATTTTTGTCTTTCCTCTCAAATTGAACTAGTGCCGATGAAGCCACTATTTTTTACTTCACCAACTTTGGCTCCTTCGCGCACTATAGCAAGGAGCCATAGCAACTTGGAGTTGTGCCAAACGAGGGCTGGATGTGATGGTTTATGCTCGGCTACAGATTTAAGATTTGGCAATTTCATTCACCGTCTTATTGAGTATTGGGAAAACCTAGCAAAAATTCTGGATAGCTTTTTTGGCAAACCCAGTAACTTTAGATGCCTTTCTATTTCACTACTAGGAAGCTTGGAATCGAGTGTGAAAGCATGGAAGGACCAAAGATGCTTAGAGCCTAGACCCTAGAGAGCGAGGACCGAGTGGGCGAATAAGCTAAGGGCATGTTTGGCTCCTGCCACTACTCGCCTCACCGTAACTCTGGCTGCGCCGCATGTATGGCGAGGAAGAAGCACGCCAAGCATTTGGTGAGATGAGACGCCAAAATGCACTAGCACCGCCTAAGAAAAAGTTTGGCGCCATAACTCGGGTAACGAAGCAAACACTAGCTGAAGCTAGGCGCGTTGGGCTGTGGCGAGTGGAGGTGACGAACCAATCAGGTCCTAAATCCGAAAAATTTAACTTCATAGTAGATCATTCCGGTCCCCTGATCGGAAATTCTGGCTTGGACCCAAATTTTCAAGGAAAAAATTACCACGTCGTAACGTCTTGGTTCACAGGAAGGTATAGGAATAGTGTCGGAGATTTTTCTTTTAATCGCTGTTTTGGAGAAAAAACTATAGAAAATTTAGCGTCCACTAAAACGAACCTCCTGATAAAAATCATGACCGTGAACTCCTACATCAATCTGACGCAAATGACCGTGAATCTGGCGCTGAGAGTCTAACGTTGCCTTCAGCTTGAGACCGTTCTCCGTCAGTTGGGGTACCTGCTACTAGTCAGTTATTCTACCTGTTCGATTGTTCAGTTCTCAGCTTGTTTTAGTTTATTCTCTCTCACAGAATCAGCCGAAACCAGCACAAACCAGCACAAGCGAACAGGGTTATTAAATGGAAACCATTACCCAAGGCAACTAAACAAATGACGCTTTCAGTTAAAGCCTAACAAATAACGCCAGCAACTGATTTCATTACCATTGCCACTCCCAGACTGTGGTTGTGTGCCCAGGCTGCCAAACTGTTCTCTGCCAACCTACTGGTGGGAAGGCCAGGCTCACCGAGGGGTGCTCCTTCCGTCGCAAGGGCGATTAGATCCTGCTCTCTTCATGGGAGAAGACAGAAATTTGCTGTTCTACTACCTTCCCAGGATATCTACTCGTTGAGGATTTTGTTAATTATTTTGGCTGTTTAGCATGCCCTGGCAATGCTTTTGTAAACGTGCACTTTGATTGAGCTTAGTGTCATCTACTAAGGGAGTGGCAATGGTAATGAAATCAGTTGCTGGCGTTATTTGTTAGGCTTTAACTGAAAGCGTCATTTGTTTAGTTGCCTTGGGTAATGGTTTCCATTTAATAACCCTGTTCGCTTGTGCTGGTTTGTGCTGGTTTCGGCTGATTCTGTGAGAGAGAATAAACTAAAACAAGCTGAGAACTGAACAATCGAACAGGTAGAATAACTGACTAGTAGCAGGTACCCCAACTGACGGAGAACGGTCTCAAGCTGAAGGCAACGTTAGACTCTCAGCGCCAGATTCACGGTCATTTGCGTCAGATTGATGTAGGAGTTCACGGTCATGATTTTTATCAGGAGGTTCGTTTTAGTGGACGCTAAATTTTCTATAGTTTTTTCTCCAAAACAGCGATTAAAAGAAAAATCTCCGACACTATTCCTATACCTTCCTGTGAACCAAGACGTTACGACGTGGTAATTTTTTCCTTGAAAATTTGGGTCCAAGCCAGAATTTCCGATCAGGGGACCGGAATGATCTACTATGAAGTTAAATTTTTCGGATTTAGGACCTGATTGGTTCGTCACCTCCACTCGCCACAGCCCAACGCGCCTAGCTTCAGCTAGTGTTTGCTTCGTTACCCGAGTTATGGCGCCAAACTTTTTCTTAGGCGGTGCTAGTGCATTTTGGCGTCTCATCTCACCAAATGCTTGGCGTGCTTCTTCCTCGCCATACATGCGGCGCAGCCAGAGTTACGGTGAGGCGAGTAGTGGCAGGAGCCAAACATGCCCTTAGCTTATTCGCCCACTCGGTCCTCGCTCTCTAGGGTCTAGGCTCTAAGCATCTTTGGTCCTTCCATGCTTTCACACTCGATTCCAAGCTTCCTAGTAGTGAAATAGAAAGGCATCTAAAGTTACTGGGTTTGCCAAAAAAGCTATCCAGAATTTTTGCTAGGTTTTCCCAATACTCAATAAGACGGTGAATGAAATTGCCAAATCTTAAATCTGTAGCCGAGCATAAACCATCACATCCAGCCCTCGTTTGGCACAACTCCAAGTTGCTATGGCTCCTTGCTATAGTGCGCGAAGGAGCCAAAGTTGGTGAAGTAAAAAATAGTGGCTTCATCGGCACTAGTTCAATTTGAGAGGAAAGACAAAAATGGCTCATCGCTATAGTACACGGAAGAGCCGAAGCTACACGAAACTCTACTGAATGGGGCCGGCAAGGCCGCTCTAAGGTCAAAATCCGAAGTGAAGTGCGAGCAAACGAAGTTGTAGATCAGTCTTGCCATGTCGAGGTCGACATATGTCAACACAACCGGTGCCTGCTACTAGCAGTTGTTAAACGGAACCAATATCCAAGGTAGAAATGTCAACGGAGAATTCCTTGTCGGGAGTTAGGTTCCCCATCCCTGTCCCCGCTGGGATTTCCCGTCCCTGCATAAACTTCTCATGAAATCAATAGACCAACATCTAGTAGATCGATAAGGCCATCAACTCACAATCAAAAGATATCGAATAATCAATAGACCTCCATGTATCTACTATGCTGCATATATATGAAAATAATAATAGATTGGTATAAAGATGTTATTCGGAAAAAATTATATACTAGCACCATCAGATTTGGTAGCCATAAGAGTGAAAGTGCTTCGTGGGGTGGGTACACGGGGCTGGGGACGAGATATGATCCCCCATCCCTAGAAAACTCGACGGGGACTATTTTCTTCATGCATCTCTACATATATCGAAGGTAGGGGAAGAAGACAGGATCGCCCGATCCACCTCCGAGGATGGCAAACGTGCAGGCAAGTGAAACCCTAGCCGCCAGATGGGAGAGAATGGACCGAGAAGACGCACGGGAGTGCGGGGTTGGGGCGGTGACCCTATCAATGTTTAGGGGTGCAGAGCAGGTGGGGTGCAGGAAAGGAGCACAGTGGATGCAACGCTCTGCACGGTGGATGTAAATGTGCCCCTGCATAGCTGGATACGACCGATCTCTGCATAGCTGGATACGACCGATTTGAGGAGATAGTGGGATGCAGGTCAAGCTGCTTTGGGGATAGTGCTAGCCTGTATAAAGCCCTATGCAACTAACCAAATAGGCCCAACTTGTATTATGAGGGCCTAAAAAGAAGTTATATAGGTAACCAATCATACCCTATATTTTCACCCTTTAAGAGCTTCTTTATATCTTGTGCATGGTGAGAAACCACCCTTAAGAGCTCTATATCTTATTATGGATGGTGAGAAGCCAGGAACAAGAATTGTCACATATAGAGACCTAACAGAAGCTGTTGAAGAGTTTTTTTTCTCTCTATATCTTGTTCAAGAGTTCTTTTTTTCTCTATATATATCTTGTGCATGGTGAGAAACTAGGAACAAAGAATGATCATTGGTCACGTTTGGAGATATACCTGAAGAAGCTGTTGAAAAGTTTCTCTGTATCTTGTGCATGGTGACAAACCAGGACCAATGCAACCACAAAAAAAAATCTCTAAA
Organism: Tripidium arundinaceum; assembly: GCA_030439765.1. Classification (NCBI taxonomy): domain Eukaryota; kingdom Viridiplantae; phylum Streptophyta; class Magnoliopsida; order Poales; family Poaceae; genus Tripidium; species Tripidium arundinaceum. Next base: position 4,673 of record JAHUYU010000105.1, on the reverse strand, counting down.
AACACCTTTTTGAAATGGCTCTAAATCAGACCCGCCCCATCCCCTAATACGCAAATTCTACTCGGGGTAACTCGGGGATTAGGACCGGTTGCCATCTCTACCTAATGCAACCAAACAAATGGCACTTTAAAACACAACAAATAACGCTAGCAACTGATTTTCATTACCACGACACTCACTTAGCTAAACCAACGGCCACCTTAGTAGATGTCACTAAGCTCACACAAAGTGCACTTTTACATAAGCATTACCAGGGCACGCTAAACAGTCGTAATTAACAAATCCATAGCACAGGTAATATAGAATTTAGAAGTTGTTCAGACCATGCTAGTGATGATACTGCAATAGTGACCAAGAATGGACACAGGTTTGTTATCAACTGAAACCTGCTCTGCACTATCTTCCCGCAAAGTGACTAACCAAACAACACAAAATTTATCTGCAAAAGTTACTTACTGGTCATCGTTGCTAATAGCAACTGCACTGACCCTCTTCTCGGAAGTTCTGTAATTGAAAACACTGCAACAAATTCTTATTCAAATTACATTCTCAAAAGTGCGAAATTCATGGACAGAACTATTTAATGAATATGGCTTTTCAGTTAAATAATGTTTGCAATGGTATTATTGCAATGGAACAGAGTCCAAGAATACAGATACCGCAAACTTAAAGCCCATTGTTTTGGTGCCAATTTTGTTATTCGCAATGAGAACAGAAGAGCAGAGTGTGGCTTGCATAGTCTGGATGCAACGCCACGGATCAGTCTTCCAAACCTTCACAAGTTTGTCATCAACAGCGGATGCAAACAAAGCTCCACTCACACTGAAGCAAATAGCTCTTATATTATCTGAATGAGAACGGTCACCGCAATCATCTGGCAATGAAACTGAATGACCAGCCCTGGAGGAACAGAGTATCAACTGAAATGCAAAGAAAAGGTGCTCCCCTTCTCACTGGAACATGTGAATTCAGGATTCAGCGATATAAAACTAAGCACCCAGGACCTGATAATTTCATCAGTAACAATTTACACAACCTGACTCACGACTTCCATTGTTTTCTTAAAGAAAAAAAATCCCATTCCTCTCCGCACGAAACTAAGTTATAAGAGAATACAACTAACAATAAGCAGATAGATTCAAACTCCGCCGCGCCGCTCACCTCGGCGCTTCAGCCGCCGTGTCCTCCATTGCAGCGGCAGCAGCAGCCGCAAGATTAGGGAGCTGGGATTCGAATCGAGCGCGACCGAGGAGGCGGGGAGGGATTCTGGGATTAGGGTTCACGGCCAGTTCGCCCGTGGGGCCCAGAGACCAGTGTCATGGCTCATGAAGGAGTTGTAGCCTTGTAGGCTTGCAGCCCAAGGGCAAAGGCCTACTTGGTTTGTTGGTCTTGGGCCTCCACGAACACTACACTAGAACTGTCCGACTGCACAATCCCACGGAAGGCCGAGATGAACGGAGCACCTCGATGAACGCCTGAGATTCGCCACCCCACCCCTATAAAGCATCCACCCTCCTCTCTCGCCTCTCTCCCCGCCGCCACCTCGCGCTCGTGTTTGTCCTGTCTCCCTTCCTCCATAGCAGGAACGCCTGAGGCGACTGCATCTCCAAGATGGTACGCTTCCTGATCCGGCCGCGTGTTTGTATTTCTCGTTTCCTGATCCGGCCGCGTGTTTGTTTTTCTTTTTCATTTCGGTTTCGTTGATTGCCCTTCGATCTAATGCTGTTCTTGGTGCATTCTTGGAAATCGGAGCAGGTGCTGCAGAACGACATCGACCTGCTCAACCCGCCGGCAGAGCTTGAGAAGTTAAAGCACAAGAAGAAGCGCCTCGTCCAGTCTCCCAACTCTTTCTTCATGGTATACCTGTTCGTTCATGACCTTTTCTCATTCTGCGTGATAGGGTGGTGCAAATCATGGCCCTATGCCAAGAAAATAAATTTATACCCTAAAGGGACCCAAGTTTTGAAAAAAAATGAAAAAATGAAAAAAAAACTAATAGACTGATTTGATTTGGAAGAGAGCACCATAAGTTCGATTTAGTGACAATACTACAGAAAAAAAAATTACTTAGACCAAAGTAACAATAAAACTTAACTGCTTTTGTTTGCCATGTAACAATTATACTTGTACATGAAGTTAAGCTAGACGCTACAGAAATGAGAACGAATTTTAAAGTATTAATTGGTTATCATGAAACTTTTTATTGGATATGTCTGTCTAATATACAACGATTCCCAGGAGTATGCACACATTTTTTTTAAAAGTAGATTAAAATTACTTGATAGAATTAAGGGGCCCTGTGCAAGCAAACAGCTTGCACTTGCAAAGGGACGGCCCTGGCCCTTAGAGCAAATCATCTCTGATATATAAGAGACGTGTCTGCTCTTGTGCCATCTGATTGGAGACCGAATCTAATCAATTTTTTTTTGTTTTTTTTTCTCACTTGTGTGCAGGATGTCAAGTGCCAGGGCTGTTTCAGCATGTAAGTGTTCTTGATCCTACTTTTTTTTTTTGTCTTTGGTTACCACAATTGCAATACGCCGTATCATTCCAGCAGATTGCCCATTTATTTGCTTTATTGCTGCAATTTGGCAAGTGTAGCTGTTTTGATTATATTGTGTATGGTGCATGATTGATTCCTCTGAGTTCTAATTTACATGTGACCACTAAGCTTGACAGCAATTATCTCTATGGTTCTATAGCTTTTGGGATTTCAGCATGCTGGCCAAATTGAAATGTTTGCTGTTATCTTACTCAGTTTTTGTGATTGCAGAACCACTGTGTTCAGCCACTCCCAGACTGTGGTGGTGTGCCCTGGCTGCCAAACCGTTCTCTGCCAACCTACTGGTGGGAAGGCTAGGCTCACCGAGGGCTGCTCCTTCCGCCGCAAGGGTGATTAGATCCTGCTGGCTCTTAAGAGAAGAGAGAATTTTGCTGTTTGGCTACCTTTCCATGATATGTACTCGTTGAGGATTTTGTTAATTACGACTGTTTAGCGTGCCCTGGTAATGCTTATGTAAAAGTGCACTTTGTGTGAGCTTAGTGACATCTACTAAGGTGGCCGTTGGTTTAGCTAAGTGAGTGTCGTGGTAATGAAAATCAGTTGCTAGCGTTATTTGTTGTGTTTTAAAGTGCCATTTGTTTGGTTGCATTAGGTAGAGATGGCAACCGGTCCTAATCCCCGAGTTACCCCGAGTAGAATTTGCGTATTAGGGGATGGGGCGGGTCTGATTTAGAGCCATTTCAAAAAGGTGTTTTTAGAGATTTTTTTTTGTGGTTGCATTGGTCCTGGTTTGTCACCATGCACAAGATACAGAGAAACTTTTCAACAGCTTCTTCAGGTATATCTCCAAACGTGACCAATGATCATTCTTTGTTCCTAGTTTCTCACCATGCACAAGATATATATAGAGAAAAAAAGAACTCTTGAACAAGATATAGAGAGAAAAAAAACTCTTCAACAGCTTCTGTTAGGTCTCTATATGTGACAATTCTTGTTCCTGGCTTCTCACCATCCATAATAAGATATAGAGCTCTTAAGGGTGGTTTCTCACCATGCACAAGATATAAAGAAGCTCTTAAAGGGTGAAAATATAGGGTATGATTGGTTACCTATATAACTTCTTTTTAGGCCCTCATAATACAAGTTGGGCCTATTTGGTTAGTTGCATAGGGCTTTATACAGGCTAGCACTATCCCCAAAGCAGCTTGACCTGCATCCCACTATCTCCTCAAATCGGTCGTATCCAGCTATGCAGAGATCGGTCGTATCCAGCTATGCAGGGGCACATTTACATCCACCGTGCAGAGCGTTGCATCCACTGTGCTCCTTTCCTGCACCCCACCTGCTCTGCACCCCTAAACATTGATAGGGTCACCGCCCCAACCCCGCACTCCCGTGCGTCTTCTCGGTCCATTCTCTCCCATCTGGCGGCTAGGGTTTCACTTGCCTGCACGTTTGCCATCCTCGGAGGTGGATCGGGCGATCCTGTCTTCTTCCCCTACCTTCGATATATGTAGAGATGCATGAAGAAAATAGTCCCCGTCGAGTTTTCTAGGGATGGGGGATCATATCTCGTCCCCAGCCCCGTGTACCCACCCCACGAAGCACTTTCACTCTTATGGCTACCAAATCTGATGGTGCTAGTATATAATTTTTTCCGAATAACATCTTTATACCAATCTATTATTATTTTCATATATATGCAGCATAGTAGATACATGGAGGTCTATTGATTATTCGATATCTTTTGATTGTGAGTTGATGGCCTTATCGATCTACTAGATGTTGGTCTATTGATTTCATGAGAAGTTTATGCAGGGACGGGAAATCCCAGCGGGGACAGGGATGGGGAACCTAACTCCCGACAAGGAATTCTCCGTTGACATTTCTACCTTGGATATTGGTTCCGTTTAACAACTGCTAGTAGCAGGCACCGGTTGTGTTGACATATGTCGACCTCGACATGGCAAGACTGATCTACAACTTCGTTTGCTCGCACTTCACTTCGGATTTTGACCTTAGAGCGGCCTTGCCGGCCCCATTCAGTAGAGTTTCGTGTAGCTTCGGCTCTTCCGTGTACTATAGCGATGAGCCATTTTTGTCTTTCCTCTCAAATTGAACTAGTGCCGATGAAGCCACTATTTTTTACTTCACCAACTTTGGCTCCTTC